>SNQJ01S0215662.1:0-15548 GCA_010110895.2 Picea sitchensis | reverse complement strand
TGTCACTATGATAAGTCTGCATAGGGAAGTGTAGAGTTACAGGGCTTATAATGAAAGGATTATAAAGGCTCAAGAAGAGATACTTCAGAGCTTAAATATGTTGCATAAGAAATTTAACAAGGATTCTGGCACCAATCAAGAAGCTAGTGATAGGAAAGTATCATCATCAAGATCCCATATAAAAAGGGATGATCATGGAAATGATAGGAATTCAAGAAGCATGAGAAGGAACCAATCATTCTCCAAGGCAGTCCACTAGGAGAACTCATGCAAGCTCAGGGCCATGGAGCAGCCCAAGTGTGTCTCATGTTCTGAGGAAAAGAAGAAGGCCTAAGGTAAACATATTTCAAGGTGAACTTAGGAAAAGCAAGCCACATACTTTCAATGGTGAGCACAGGAAAGGAGAAGAGGAAGAGGCCTAGATATTGAAAATGAAGAAATATTTCCAGTTGCATGACTACCCATACCGAGTAGAAGCTAGGATTTCCACCTACCACTTGTAAGGAAACGGATCCATGTTATGGGATCAACTTAATCAAACCAAGAACCTCGATGAGAAGAGAATCTCATGGAGGCAGTTCAAAGGATATTTCCAAGAGAAATATTTGTCCAAGCATTACTATGAGAGAAATATGAAAGGGTTCTTTGAACTCAAGTTGGGAACCATGACAATGGAGGAATATGAGAAGCGGTTCTTTGAATTGTTGAAGTATGTTGACTTCATCAAGGATGAGAAAGTTAAAATCCAAAGGTTTCTAAGTGGTTTACTCTTCTTCTGTAGTGATAAGATTCAATATGATAACCCCAAGACCTTGGAAGACACCATAAAGAAAGCAAGGCACCTTTATGCAAATCAAAGGAAGGCCAGTGTTCCAAAAGTCTTGGAATGACAGGATGAAAGGGAAAAAAAATCAAAGGTAGAAAGGTTTTAAGCCACCCTTTTTCAGAAATAACTCCCAAGCAAATTAGCAAGGCCAGGCATCCCAAAATGATCAAAAGAATGCATATTCATTTGGGAAAAGGCTAAGGAAGTAGCTTGTTCAATGTTGGGGATGTGAAGGGAATCATTTGTATAGGGGATTCCCTCATAAAGGAGAAAGAATGAGGATTTCCCACAACATTCAAGAGGCTGAAATAGTGGAATACATGGGAAGAATTCTGCCAAGGATTTGTGCAGCCTTAGACAACAAGTAGGAAGAATATAAATCCCCCATGATCGAAGTGGAAGGCAAGATTGATAAACATCTCATAGAAATTTTAATTGATTTTGGATCTATCCATAGTCATATAAATGCTAACATTTTTTAAATATTTCACTTGCAAAGAAGTAAGCATAAGAAATATTGATTATTTCAGTTAGCCACGGGGGCTAAGAGAAAGATCAATTAATTGGTTAAATATTTTCAAATAGACATGAATGGACTCAACACGAAGGTAGATGTAAACATCATACCATTGGGTTCATATTACTGTCTAATTGGCATGGTTTGGTTGGAAAAACATCATGCTTTCCTAGACTATTACAACAAGACAATTACATGTCTTGATGAGGAAGGGAAGAAAGGAAATATTAAAGGCATTCCAAGAGTTGTAGTTGTTAGAGAGATTTCAGCTATGCATTTGAAGAAGATCTTCAGGAAGGGATGTCAAATGTTTGTAGCCCATATGAAGGAGGAAACCAAGGATAAAGTGGCAAGCATTGAATACCATCCGATCTTGAGGGACTTTGATGACGTTTTTTGAGAAATTCTCGGATTGCCACCCAAGAGAGACATTGATTTCTCTATTAATTTAGTGCTAGGAGTTTCCCCAGTGTCCAAGACACCATATAGAATGGGTACACCATAATTGAAGGAGTTATAGACGCAACTTGAAGAGTTGTTAAAAAAGGGGATTTATACGCCCAAGTGTGTCACCTTGGGGAGCCCCAGTTATTTTTGTGAAGAATAAGGATGGAACCTTAAGGATATGTATTGATTTCAGGAAACTTAATAAGGTTAACATAAATAATATGTATCCTTTACCTAGAATTGATGATTTATTTGATCACCTGAAAGGTGCGAGAATATTTTCAAAGATTGACTTGAGATCAGGATATCATCAAGTAAGGATAAAGGAAGAGAACATCAGCAAGACAACATTCAGAACAAGATATGGGCATTATGAATTCATGGTAGTGCCATTTGGGCTATCAAATGCCCCAACATTTTTTATGTGTCTGATGAATGGAGTGTTCAAGGAATATATGGAAAAGTTTGTGATTGTGTTCCTAGATTATATACTAATCTATTCTAAATCATAAGAGGAACATGAGAAAAATTTAAGAATTGTGTTGCAAGGTTTAAGAGAGCACATATTATATGCTAAGTTAAGTAAGTGCATCTTTTACCAAAATAAGATTCACTACTTGGGGCATATAATATCAGTAGCAGGGATAGAATTTGATCCTAAGAAGATTGAGGCCATTAGAGGATGGCCAATTCCAAATAATGTGACAGGGGTCAGATCATTCATGGGTCTTGTCGGTTATTACCAAAGATTCATAAAATGATTTTCAAATATTGCAAGTCCAATCACTTATTTGCAAAAGAAGGGAGTAAAATTTGAATGGACTTCCAAGTGTGAAGATAATTTTCAACAGTTGAAGGGAATATTGATAAGTGCACCAATATTGATGATTGTAGATCCAAACGAAGATTTTTTTGAGTGCATCGATGCATGCAAGGAAGGACTTGGTGGAGTCCTTAGTCACAAGGATCATGTGGTATGTTATGAGTCCATAAAATTAAAAGAGCATGAGAGGAATTATGCTACACATGACTTGGAGTTAGCAGTGATTGTACCTGCATTGAAAATGTGGATACATTACCTTATGGGTAAGAAATTCGAGCAAAGGACATACCATTGTGGCCTAAAGCATTTGTTTGGACAACCAACACTAAATGCTAGACAAACTATATGGCTACAATTTCTGAGTGAATATGACTTCAAAATTAAGCACATAAAGGGCAAGGAAAATCAAGTGGTCGATGCACTTAGCAGGAGAGCTCGTGAAGTGAATATTGTAGTCATTAGCATGTACATGAAAGATATGAAAGACAAAGTTATTGCAACAACAAATTCAAATAAAAAATATTTAAAAATAAAAGAGACATTACAGCAAGGTAATTTTCAGCAGAAATTTAATTATTATGACCTAAAAGATGGAATTCTCATGTACAAAGGTAAGGTGTATGTGCCAAATTCCAATGAGATGAAAAATGCAGTGATGGAAGAGATTCATAATGTGTCATATGCAGGGCACCCAAGATATCAGAAAATAATTGCAGAGTAAGAAGCCAATATTTTTGGCCAAGAATGAAGAAAGAAGTGGCTAATTACATAGCCAGATGTCTGGAATGCCAAAAGGTAAAGAAATAACATAGACACCCAGCAAGTTTTCTACAACCACTTCCCATTCTAGAGTGGAAGTGGGAATTTTTTACGGTTTATTTTATTACTACGCTTCCTAGAACAATAAATCAGCATGATTCCATCATGGTGGTGGTGGACAAATTGACTAAAGCAACACATTTTATTCCAGTAAAGACTACACACAAGGCAACAAATATCACATAAATTTATATGAGAGAAATTTCTAGGCTACATGGAGTGCCTAAGGCAATAGTTTCAGACAGAGATCCAAATTTCACTTCCAATTTTTGGAAAGGTTTGTTCAAGGGATTTGGGACAAATTTAAATCTTAGTAAAACATATCATCCAAAGTCATATGGGAATAAAGAAAGGACTAACAGGATAATTACAATCCATGAGAGTGCATAATTTATTTCATGTGTCATTTTTACAAAAATATGTGCCTAATCCTAACCACATAATTGATTGGAATGCGATCCAGGTGGAGCACGGAGGGAATTTTCGGGTGGAACTAGTACACATCCTGGACCGAAAGGTCAAATTGCTAAGGAACAAATCCATAGGGCTGGTAAAGTTTCAATGGACTGGATACGAACCTGAAGATGCTACATCAGAGAATGAAGAAAACATGTGGGTAGAATAACCGTAAATTTTTTACAGTTTTGAAGAAGACAGAATGCAAGATTTTGTTTTGAGCAACTAGAGTTCTGGAACCACATCTCAGAGTCCTGGATAACTGCGTTGGGGACCTTGATAAAATAATGCCTCATTCCTTGGTTTAGGCTTGATAAATAGATGGTACATCCCTTGGGTTATCCCTAATAAATTAATGGTGCATTCCTTGGGTCGATGAGTTGAGAGGAACATGAGATTTTGGTTGGAGTTGCTGCTAGAATTCTAAAAATTGCAGGATTTATTTTCTAAGTATTGTGATTTAAATTTGCATATATGTATATCGACATAGAGTGCATCGAGGATGGCACACAATTGTGAGGATGGGGAATGTAACATCCCCACTATAATCCTTATTTTAATTAATGATTAAGTAGATAGAATATGTGGCTACAACCAAGCGATGTAATATGTGAATTGTATTTCTTTGTTTTATTAATAAAATGTGAAGCCAACTGCTAAGGGGACATGAACAAGAGACGGGGGATGAATTAGTCCACAAGAGAGGGGAGTGTATAGGATAAGGACCAAGAGGGTTCCAAGGGGGTTCCAAGGGGGAATGACCCATGTATAATGATTTAAACCATTTTCCTAAATTGCTATTTGTATATGAACCTTCCCTTTTTTGATTAAGTGTTTCCAAAAGCCAATCATTGAATACATGTAAGAGGGTGCGTGTTAGTGGTCACGTCCCAAAGTTATTGGGAACATGGGGGTTAAGTAAAATCATCTTGGGGAAGAATGTAATTCAAGAAAGTCAAACAAAAGGGAGGAAATCCAAGAAGGGAAGTGGGGGGGATTTTTTCAATTAGTCAGGTTGGTGCATGAGAAGGAGATACGAACAGAGCAAGAAAATAGAATTGGAAGTCGATGCGGCCATGGAGGGTATATTCTAGAGAGTTATTGGAGCTCAACTAGAGATAATTGGAGTTGGAGAACTGAATGTCCTGGTTGTCAGGCCAGAATATTGAACTCATGCACGAGTTTCACTGAAACAACAAGTGTTTGTTGTTGGTTTGCTGATAGTTTTCCTACCAACAATTTCCCTTGAGTTCCCAACTGAGAGATTCCTAGTTTTCTGTGCCAAGAGACCTTGATAAATGAATGGCTCATTCGTTAGGTTATCCTTGATAAACGAATGATACATCCCTTAGGTTAACCTTGATAAAAGAATGGTGCATTATTTGGGTTGGACAGGTCAAGAGAAAGAGAGTTGGTGGAAAAATTAGGATAGTTGTAGGAAAATATCAGTGGAGTTGAGAGTTTATGAGTTATGAGTGGACTGTGAGAGACCACCTTCTTTTGTGAATTTCTAGCCTCAACTCAAGGGTGAATGGTTGTCTATATTTGGAACAGTCAATCTATGGTTGGATGGAACATTCGTCCCAAGCAGTTGGTTGCACGATTCTTGTTTAAAGATAAGTGTTTTATCTTGTACTGAGTTATTTACATGTGTTATTGTTGTGCATGAACTCTGTGTGAATGAGAATGACTTATATGTTGTTGTAATGAATGGTTTAGTTGTATCTGATGTTGATTATTATCATTTTGTAGATGCTTCTATTTTGTGGTTAAGGACCGTAGCTAAATTTGTTTTAATTTGTAGTTGTAAGCTACAAGAAAATCGGCTAACAGTAAAAGAATTTCTTTAATTAGCAGAAATTTTGTGTTATGAGTATTTTTCATGTATCATTTCCATACAGAGGCCATGTATGTTACTAAAAGGGTATCAGAGTTGTTAAGAGAAAATTTTGCATGATGACCCAACTTTGGTGGTTGGGTACGTTATAGATATGTCCCAAGAGAAATTCACTATAATTATTTTTGTCATACCTTAAGTTGTCATCTTCAATAGATTCCATCACCATTGATTAAGAGTGACTGGAAGGCCAATTTATTGGTTTTAATTTGAGAGAAGAGAGTTAGAAGTCATAGCACAATGCTTTTATTTTACAAACATTATGTGAAAACCCCTACATCATAGCATTGCATTTGTGACTTATTGAAACACACATATAAAACATTGTTGCACCACCTACACATTGATTTAAATTTAGGCACATTTTCTCTGAGTTTTGAATTTTACATATAGCAACATTCCTCTTACCAATCACCTTGTATCTTAGAGATATTGGACCTGGAACTATAGTGGAACCCTAGTCACCTAGGAATTCACATGGGCTCCATGGCCTTCCTCCTCTATTGGGAGGAATATCTATTATTTCCATCTCCCCAACAAGGAATTTCTAATCTCCTTCAGATCCTAATACGAGTTTTTCCACATTTAACTCATATTTGTTAGGCTCATCCTCTACTAGCTTCCCTTCTTTGAGCTCTACTCGGTTTAGAATTTCCACTATCCAACCATCCATGATGATTGCACCCAACCCACCTAACATACCATATATGGGTCATGGATAGTTTGAATCTCCTAGATTGAATAATCTCATTAATGATCCTAGCATACACAATCTAGCTTGGCTACCCATGTCAACTAAGCTACCCTATGATATTCCTAATTTGAGGATTGACCTGAAGAGGATCTAATCTAACTATGTTATGGTGTTTTTCATGTGGGGCTCCTCCAATAGCATCATATAATATTCTATCAGAGTTAGGATATTTCAACGCACCCTCACTAGTGTGGTTTCCAAATGGTATATTAACAAGATAGTTGGGACTCACATCACCTTTGAGTCCATAACTAAATTTTTCTTGATTTTCTTCCATTTTTAAATTCATCATGATATGGAGTTGAAATTATTTCCAATTTTCACCAAACCACTACCATATGTTGACTCATAAATCTGTCACCTACTATTAAAGCTTACAAATTATTGCAAAGCCTAGGACAAAACACACTAAGTGATTGTTTTCAAGTGTAATGTTTCCCTCATCATGTTTTCATATCATCATATCAGTTGTGATAAGATTTCATTTATAATGCTTCAAAGTAATGGCATATTGATCCAAAGATCTTATGGTGTTTATCAACACACATGTTTTGATGATCCAAAATGCTTGTTTGCATTTGAATATGATATATGGTAGTTTGCAGAAATATCAAGTTATGGTAACTTTGTTTCATTTCTCAGCATCATGGCAGCATTAATATGGCACACATCAAATGAATTTGCAAATGGTTTGTTCTTCTCCTATGGTTACATGAATAATGCAAATCAAAGTCATTTCCTACACTATGATATTCAAAACATATTGGGTTTATAGACATGAGAATTATAAAATTTTAAAAGTTTATCTGGTATATGGTTTGATTTTGTGATTGATATACATATATGTGAATGTGACAATATTCATATAGCAACAAAGACACATCAAACTAAAGTTTTACAAACTATATACTATATAGTTGTCGAGGCATATAATTTGATTGGCATGTTATATATGGTTATAATATATACAAAGGAATAAACCATGGCCTATTCATATGGAGAAACACACTGATGTGGTTTTCATAAGGTATGACATTGAAGGGACATGTTGAAGGTAAATTTTAATTCGCAAATGGTTAAGTTTGAGGTTGACATAAGTGCATAGCTTAAGTATCAAGGTTAATATGTTTTTATATATATATATACATTGCGTTGAGTTGGCATGTATATATTGTGTGAGGTTTTTAATTTCGATGTGATGGGATGGCCATGCATTGAATGGAAGGGACGTGGGAATTAATTCCCACAGTATCATGTTTTACTACACAGTATTGTGTTTTACTACCTCATTCTTCTTGGGGTTTTGGTCATTTCATTGAGTTTGGTCTGTGGAAAAATAGTTTGAGCTCTACTTTGGGAAAACCTTCTCTTGGTGGTTGCAGCAATTGTCTTGGCCTCAAACTACTGGTATGAAAGTGCTCTTTGGAAAGTTATCTACTCACCAATTTGTGAAGCATATTTTGTGTGTGTTTTGTGAGTTAATGAGTTAGCAATGGAGTTGGTTTCGACTAGTATTGAGTGTGTGTGTCTCTTTTTCCCTATTTTTCTTTCATGAAATGGAAGTATTGTGAATATTGTTCGAGGACTTATATTTGCGAATAAAAATAAAATGGTTTTGTTAGTACCCTCTACTGAATGCATTCTTCTCTCAATTCATATTTTCACTTTCCATTTTCCTAAAGATTTTTTAGCAATGGTGCTAAGAGTTGAAGCCATTTTATTATGGTAAATATTATGATTTTTGACCTGGGTTTTAATTTGAATACAATTTGTCCATTGTTGATGTGACTGGTATTCAAAATATTATGGGTTCAAACCATGTTGGTTATAATGGATATATGTCGAGTATGGTCTGGATTATGAGTTGAACCCACGTCTTCATAATGGATGATTGATTAAGTTTTGAATTGGGTTTTGAATATGGATATGGGTTGTTCATTGTCGCAAAGTTTATACAACCAGCAATGATTTTAGTAGAACCCTTTTTATTTTTCATTGAGTTTGTTATTCAAGTTCAAACCTGGGTTTGTAATTGTTTGTTCCCAATATGAGTGTGGATATAGAATTAGTTTGTTGCTTGGTTATATGGGTTTGAACCTTGGTCATATAAAAGAATTTTTGTATGCAGTTCGAAAGGAACCATATATGTTATGGCTATGTCCATTCTCTTTTGAAATTTTTCTCAGATTTAAGCTCATAATTATGGCAGAGTTATGACCCAATTTTTATTTGTTACAGAGTCATGCATATCCTGTGCCTTGGCCTTGCCACTGTTCTTGGCCAAAATAATAAGGTTTCATGCCCTTTAATTTCCCAGGTGGTTACAACACTAACCCATTATTATTTTTTATATACCTGAATATTATCTATTGCCCGAGTTTGAACCATGTTAGTGTCTACGAGAGGTTTAAATTTTTGTATGAATATTTGAGTTCATTCATTAAATAGCTTTGTTCCACTAAAAATTCCTAGGTAGCTTGACATATTATGAGTCATTTCGTTCTTGAGTCCCTTCAACTCTATTCATACAGTGTTCTCCATTTGAGGTTGAATTCATTTGATTCTCTTTTCGTCTATAATATTGAGTTTGATTTTAATTTGCATACCAACCTTTGCAGTAATTCCCAAACAATCATAATATTAAGAGCAATATCTTCCTTTTTAAGAAGTAGACATTGGTTTAAAAGTTATCAGTTTGATTTTAATTTGCATACCAACCTTTGCAGTAATTCCCAAACAGTCATAATATTAAGAGCAATATCTTCCTTTTTAAGAAGTAGACATTGGTTTAAAAGTTATCAGTTGGCCATTCAAAAAAAAATTGAATTATCAAGTATAAACATACAAATGCATATGTGGCAAAGGATTAAAGGTTAATATATAAATGAAAATACTATCTATTACATAAATTGGGCATTTTCCCACATTATTTATCATTTTTAAGGAATTATTCACTTTTTTTCAAATCACGTTTAATTTTTCCATGTCATTATTCCCCAGGTTTATGTAATTGATTAAGATAAACCTTTAAACAGGGTCTATTAGAAGTTTGGTTTACGAAAAGAAAACCTACATATGGCACTAATATTTTTTATAGGTAAAAATGATGATGTATGGGAAGTTTTTTATTTGATTTGAATGTTATAATGTGGATTAAAGAAATAATCTTGGGCACACATGAATGTTTTGGAAAATGGCTTATGAATGTTCTGAAATGAACTTTACACAAATGGAAAATGATATAGGTTATGAACAAAATTGATTGATAGTTTATAGACAATAACATGAAATTTGTATGTATTCCTGTCATCTTATAACATTTTTCGCTAATTGTGACTCCCATGTCATTGTTCCCCTGCCATTTATTATTTTATTTTTCTTTCATTTCCCATGTTCAAAGAAGTAAATGACTATTCTTATGAAGAAATTTGGTAAAGTAACATACATTTCAAATGTTTAAAACAACAAGTAATGAGAGGGTTGTTTGTCAGATTATGGTTTTTCTTTCATGTTTTCCTTCATTCCCACTCATTGTTCCATTACATGCTTGATTACTTTGTCTTTTTCATATCCATATCTAATTCATTTGAAAGTAAAATTGTATTAGATGTTTGATATACTGTGTCTTGTATATTTCTCATTATAATATTGATGCATATAGATTACCTTTTTCAATGAGGGAAGTAACGACAATGGAAACAGAGGTAACAGAGGCCAAAGAGGAAGAGTTCCTAATGTTTTTGGGCAACAAGGAAGAAATAAAAAGATGGTATTCTAAATACATTTTTATGTTGAATCTAAATAGTTCAATCAGCTGGTGCAAACCGGCTACCTAAACCTTGTTAGACATACTCCCTTGCAACCACCCCAAACTCCTCCAAATCCACCTCTACAACCTCATCCGAGTATTGTTGATTTCCTTGAACCTCATGTTATCCCTATTTTGTGGATAACTAAGGAGATCATGTATCGAGGCCCTCAGGTTGCAAATATGGAGTGCCGAGAGACTACATGACCAACACTACCATTTGCACAGATGGAAAACCCACTCACCACCACAGACGATCACAGGTTTGCAGATGGCATCCACCACACCAGTTGGCTTCCAAAAGGTAGTGGGCCTTGCTCCATGAGGTACAAGTCAGTATTATGGTGAGCATCATTTCAATACCTAAGACATTTGATTATGTTGTATCTTAGATTGCTCTAGATTTCATGATATGTTCTTGGACATTATGCCTTTTTCCCTGCTTCACCTTGGTGGTTGACATTGTGCCCTAGTAAGTGGTATTCTTTGGGTATGGGTTTGCTACTGGGAAATCCCTATTAATAATCCATTGTACCGTTCCCAATCATACTTACCATTTTCCATCTGTTATCACTCCAGGAAACTCTCCTAGGTTGTAAGTCGGAGATGCCTGGTAACTAACTCTTTTTAGGAACTATTTTCTCAATAACGTGTTGGGGTTTTTTGGATCAAGATGAATATCTAGGGACTGGACTGTGTGTTCAAGATTGTCTAGAAATATAAAATCTCACAAGGCCTTCTAGTAATGCAGTCGGACAAGGTTTGATTAAATGGTAGAGAAGATAGCTATTGAACCAGATTATACTCATATAAAACAAGCACAATGGGTTTAAGAACTAAGGAAATAACTTATGATCCTCAACTTAATCAATCAATTAGTGAGATGACAGTCACATGCAGATTGAATAAGCATAAATAAAGAACATACACTCATAAGATATCAGAGAACAAAAAAGAAAAAGTCTGACAACACAACTGAAGGAAGCTTGCAATGTTTCACATAATAAGAATAAGTCTCTCTTACAGTAGCATCATGTAGAACCCAAAATCGAACCCTTGTTTCATATCAAAAATAGGCATTTATAGCCTCTTACAAGCAGTTATACAGATCCTAAAAACATGGATCTGTATTTAATAAAGACAACTCAATTATATCTAAACAACTTGAAAATAAAGTCTTTAACAACTAAACTTAAAAGTCAAACTGTCTTCAATCTCCAAAATCGCCATCTGCATCCTTCAGCTCCTGATATCTGCAATGTGATGAAGAATAGCAGGACACCTGTCTTTGATTGTTGGATCTCCCAACGTTCATGGTCAATTTTTTTAGGAGATGGTTTTGCATTTGTTACCAAAATTCTCTCGAACCTCTGATGCTGAACCCTTTGCATGCGATATGATAGCCCACTGATACATTAGAGCCCCTTCAAAACTTGTTTGAAATGAACTGTCATGTCCCTGGCTTCAAAAATTACTTTCCCAGCTTTCCACAGCGCAATCGTTTAATTTCTTGCGGGTTAGCTGTTGAAAGCTGTCACTTTCCACAGCTAACGGGTCATAAAATGATAGCTTTGCGCTGGTGAAAGTCCTGATTGCGCTCAAAATGAGTTTTACCTCCAAAATTTCAATTTCATCAAAATTTATTGTGTTCCAGATTTCTCACCTTGCATATTAACGGCGACTTGAGCGAGAACCTTCAGATCTGGATGAGATTTTTGCCTCAATTTTTGTTTCAACCTCCTTATCTGCCTTTTGAGGCGTTTGGCAAGCCACCACAAGCTGTTGTAGTCTTTGGTGAGTTCTTTCTTCCGCTTCTTCTCTCTAACACTTTCCTTTGCCAATATTTCAAACACAGCATTGGTCTTGGCGAAGTTATCAAACNTTGGTGAGTTTTTTCTTCCTCTTCTTCTCTCTAACACTTTCCTTAGCCAACCTTTCAAATGAAGCATTGGTCTTGGTGAAGTTATCAGACAACTTCTTATACCTCTCTTTAATCACCCGCTCCAAGACCTCTTGTTGAGCTATGACCTCTTTCAAATGCTTGATTTTCTGAGACTTCTTTGACTTGGAGCTTTTCGATGTTTCTCCCTGTTATGTTTGATTGCAGGTTTCATAGTTATGTGCACACTCAACTGACTGCTCAGGACTCTTGGTGACAGGGCATTGATCGTGTTGCTCTGATTCTGAATCTGAATAGGGAAAGTTTAGTATATTGGTTCTCTTCCCTGTACTTTGCTCTGTAGGATACTCTGTGTTTTGCTATGTGCATTGTTCTATGGTTTGTTCTGCGGTCTGCTCAAAATTTAACTTTCTCTTCAACCTGTGAGGCTTCATTCCAGATATTCTGTCTTCTGGAGGTCCTGGCAGCGTCCTTCTTTTTCTTGAACTACTTTGAGGAGATGATTGTTTCTTTGAACCCTTCCCCTGTTCATTTGCAATCTGGTTCTGTGTTTCAAAACCTTCCCAGAATAGGAAATGCTCCCAGCTCCTTCCCTGTTGTTTCAATTCCTCCAGGATAATCAACTTTATGAGACCGAAGTGACACAGGGTATTTTTTATGTTCATGGGTTGAGCTCTAATCTTCTTGCAAACCTTAGTCAAACTTTTATGTAAGAAATAAGGAAAATTAATAGGGGTCTTGCCTGTGAAGTGATCCAGGAGTTTGAAGTGGTACATCATAAGTTTATCATACCTGCCCTCTGAGGTAATGTACAATTGTATACCTCTGAACAGCTCCTACCATTCTTCATCTAGATAAGAAATTAGCATACCCTTCCTCCATGCTTTGTGCCTGTACCCCTCTTTCAAATAAACTCTGAAATCCAAATTTTTGGGAGCGGTGGTTTTAAACCAATTCTGACCAGTTCTGTTGCTGCAGCAATGGTAGATTCGTCTACCACAATCTCCATGGACCCGACACGAGCCTTGTTACCATCGAAAGTCTTGGCAAAGGCTTCTGTTGTAGCCTGGTGGCAACCGACATGCAACCTTTCCACAAATTCAATACACCCTGCATTCAAAAAATGTCTCTGGACTTCGGGGTGTATCTGTAAAAATGACAGGCTATCCATCTCTCTCTTGAGTAGAGCACCACTGCGTTTTCTCACCATTCTGTAACTCGACGATCCTGTCAATTTGTAACCCCTGCAACTCCTGGTTGAGCCCAGGTTCTGCGCTGTTGAAAGCACTTCGGGAATCAGTTCTTGTTTTAAAACCTTTGAAACTTTGACAAGCCTCCGTGAATAGGGTATGATATGGAAACAATGGCTTGATTTGATGCTTATCATGCCGACAATACATCATCTGTACCTGCACCAGTGCATTCGTGCTTGACATCCCTGATGCCATGATTATAGAACGTGAGTTTCTGAGCCGAATTAGTGTCACGATCCTATTCTGACGTGCAGACTTGCATTTTCATCATTACCCACTCTTATCAGCGCATGATTTAGATTTTCCTGACGTGGGATGATCATATCATCATTGCCTTCAGACGTGGATATCACGCACGTGATTCCCGCTTTCTTCAACCACGATCCGTGGAAAACGCCTCTGTTAACTATTCATACTTGCCGCTTTCACCAGCGCATGACCCTGTGGAAAAACCCGGTTAGCTGTTGAAAGTGTTCACTTTCCTCAGCGTGTGACCTTTTAAAAATTTCTCCTTAGCTGCGGAAAGTGTTCATTTTCCCCAGCGCGCGTCCTCGTAAAAACTGCTCCATAGCTGCGGAAAGTATGCACTTTCAATAGCGCACGACCCGTGAAACTGATTGTTGAACTATTTGAACTTCACCACTTTCCACAGCGCACAGACTTATGAGAAGCGCCCCTTAGTTGCTGAAAGTCGCCACTTTCCACAGCTAACATTCAACTTTTGGACACACGTTAGCTGCGGAAAGTAAAATATGCAAATTTTGAAAAGAAGACTTTATGGATCATATTATTTTCTAGGACAAAAACCGAAACCTAAGTTTTGCAGCTACAAAACTCAAAAATGAATTGAGGAAACTACCGATAGCCATGCTATCTACCACAAAACTCGACCAAAAGGACGGTTTTATTTTGGGAGATAACACCATCATTATTCCCCTATGTTTCCTTATCTCTTGGGATTAGGGTGTATTGACCTAAGAAGGGGTTGTCCCTCACTCTATGGGAAGAAGGGGATAAAGGCCCTGAGGGGTTGGTGTTGGGTAAACGATAAAACCCATATATGAACCTTCCAAATTCTTCGCCCAGGGATCACCCAAGAAAACAATAAAACACTTATCTTTGAATAAAAGGGGACCCACAATATAACAAAGAAATGTTTGAAAGGTATATTAAAGGATAGGAGGTCTCATCATGAGCCGACCTATAACGTCCATGGATATCTAGTGGTATGACATTGTCATTATCTGGTCACCAAACCAGGGCAATGACTCTCAGTTGCATGGCTGAGAGAAAGGGGGTCTCATCACGAGCCAACCTTCTCATTTCCATTAGGCATTTGTGGGTGACATTTCCACCATCTGGTCACCATGCCAGGGTAGTGACCTTGAACCTCTCCTTTTGATATTGTGAAATAAAATATAAATAAATAAAGATAAAAGGAAAATGATGGGCCTAGAAAAATTTCATTGCGAACGAAGGTACCACACACCCTCTACAAAGGCACCCATGAATGAGACATTACGACCCCTAGTATGTCATGAGCCCTATGCCCATTGAGTCTTGACCCCATCCACCTCATACATTTTACATGGGTTAGAGAGGGACTTCTTAGAGGCTCTCCTTGACCTAGGGAAAGACCTACCCAATAGGACATATCATCAACCCTACCATACTTCAGCTTGACAAGTCACATAGTGTCTTTGAGTTGTTAATTGTTTGATATAGTAATATTTGATGCACATGCTTAGATGGCTTGTTTATTGATTGTATACACTTATCATGATGTTATGACTTGAGATCCTTGGAGAGTGTGTCCATTTTTTTTTGTAGGACCTAGATGGTGGACAATTTTGGGAGAACAAGCCTAGCTTGGGCTTCCATGGAGCTACAAGCCCACAGGTTGGATGCCAAGGGCCCACATGCTAGATGAGAGAGAGATGATTTGGACAGCCTTGATGATGACATGGATGACCTATCCTATCCATTACCTACCAAACGATTTTCCTAGGAGGGGAAAAATTGTAAGGTAGCTAGAGAGGTAGTGGGGG
>SNQJ01S0215661.1:0-15548 GCA_010110895.2 Picea sitchensis | reverse complement strand
CCAACCTCCCTAGATTATGAATATGAAATACTGAAACCTATTACAGTGATATAGTGTTCAATAACAGCTTACCAGTCTCATCACTGTTCTACAAGATTTTGCTACTCAGACTTCCTTGTTGTCTTCCAACATGCATCCGCTGCCCATTCTGTTCTTCTTCTTTTATGCTCTATGCGCAATGTCCATTCGCTGCATAGTTCTTCTTCTGTTCTTTTCAGATGCCGCACTCTGATCCTTCTTCAACAACATCCATCGCAATCTCAGAAACAACAACAACCCCATCTCTTCTCTGTACTGTGTATTTATAGCTTTTGTGCACCTTGTGCATGCAATGCATGAAATACATCTGCATACTCACACCGTGCTGATATCCTCCACAACTTGAGTGCTCTGTCTGATCATCATCATGACTCTTCAGCTTCTTTGGCCGTTTTTCCACTCGTTCAGTATCACTGTATGTTATGCTGAGATTCCTCAGCCTCTCTGGCAGTTGAGACTCTTCTTCTTCTCTATGACAATCGAGCTCACCTTCTCTGTTCCAGTTACAAGCTTCAATGCTCATCCAACTGTCAATCACCTCCACGAGCATCTTCATCCCTCTTGAAGATTCCCAGAGACTCTTCATCTCCTCTGTCAATCACCTCGAAGTGTCTTCGAGTCCTCTGGCAGAAACCATCAGTGGTTTCTGGCAGTTACACTGTGACATGCAACAGTAGCCCTTCGATTATGCTCAGATTCACCTGCATCATTGGATTTAATCTGATGGGTTCTTATGTTATTTACCCATTTCGCACTTTCACAATTAAGAGATTATGTGATGAGACATCTTGAGTCTCCATGTCACGAGTTCCGAAACTCTGAAATGAAGTTTTTCTACGCTGGCTCCTTCCTTTATATGACCACGGCTATGACCAAGCACTTTCGCGATTTCACATTTCTTGAATCTGGAGATGAGGCATCTCAACTCTCCAAGTTGCGATCCCCGAAATGCCAAAAAGAAGCTTGTCTAGACGTACTCTTCTCTTCAGCTCTTCAATGGTGTGACCACCGGCTGAGACCACGTGCTTATGATTAAGTGCTTTCATGATTTCACATTTCGTGAGTCTGGAGATGAGGCATCTCGACTCTCCAAGTTGTGATCCCCAAAACCCCAAGATGGAGCTGAGATCGACGGTCCACGATCTCGATGAATCTACGGTCCATGATCTCAATGAATCTACGGTCCAGATCTCATCGTGAATTTGCATCTTGCGATTCCTTTGTTGGAGGTTCTTGTCACTCCAAGTCCCAATACGCAAAGCTCCAAGATGGATCTTAGATCAACGGTCCAGAACAAACCTTGATTTGATGGTTGGGATTAAATCATGATTTCGCATATCGCGATTTCGATGGTTTTGTTTCTTACCTCTCCAAGTCGCGATAGGCAAAGCTTCGAGATGGAGCTTAGATCAACGGTCCAGAACAAACCTCAATCTGACGACTGAGATTGTTTTGCGATTTTGCATATCGTATAATTGAGAGGTTAGGGAACCCCGTTCCTTTGACTTTCTGGTCAGTGATATGATGATATTTTGCCACGTGTCCTATGGATCAACGGTCCACAACTGTCCTCAATGGACGACCATGATTCCTTCATATTTTTGGGGAGTTGGATGACTCTTGGACTTATCCACCTTGCAACTTCACCATATATAACGGCTATTGAGCCTTCGTAGATACCCCAGATCCTACGGTCCAGATCTTCTCGCGATTTCGTCCACCTTCACGATTTTGTCCACCTTGAGATTTCGTCACTTCACGATTTTGTTGTTCTTTCCATTGTTGTTCTTTTCCATCTCTGATCTTTGCGATCGCTGATATTTGCCATCATTGATCTTTGCGATCGCTGATCTTTGCCATCGCTGATCTTTTCCATCAATGACAAGCTTACTCCCAACTGTAAACCTTCCAACAAAGGAATACAAAGGGAAGATTAATGTCTTGGTGGATATAAACATACACATATAATGGATTGAATGAAATTTCATTCGATCAAGTTGGTGCATGTTTACAAGTTGATTCTTGTCATGAGGATTGGATTTCTCACATCTCAGTTGGATATGAGATCAACAAGTTGGGTCTTGTTATGAGGGTTGGATTCCTCATTTCTCACTTGGATCTAATAAATACAGTCTAGGTCTTGTATCAGAGAGTTGGATCTCTCATTTTCATTTGAAGTTGAAGATATTAAAGGATTGATTTTATATGTATTCATACAAGTTAAATAAATAAATGAATGATATTTTTTCTACTTCATACAGTTTGTGTTATACATGTTTATGAATAATTAATTGAACTACATATATCTTATTCAATTAATTTAGTTAATTTATGAAAGTGTGAAAAGTAACCAAAATTTCTAAACACTGATTCACCCCCTCCCCCCCTCTCATTGTCGGTGTGTGTTTCAACAATGTAAGCTCTTATAAAATTCTATAAAAGAGGATAAGACATAACCCTCTAGTTCTATTACATTCATGAGTAAAGTAACTGATAATGGTTCCCATAAATAAAGTGAATGCAATAGTTTCTGAAAGAAAATATGAATACATGACTCCCCCATTTTTTCTCACTTTTGAAATTTTTAAACAAAATGTCCACAATTGTCTAGTTGATTTAGGTGCTTCTTCCAATGTAATTCCTTATTCAGTATTAAAAAAACTAAATGTGACTCCAACTAAGTGTTCAATTCACATTATTCAATTGGATAGATCTGAAGTAAAAGTGATTGGTTATTTGAAGGTTGTCTTGACTGGAGTAGCCTCCAATCCCAAAGTCCATCAAGTTATTGATATAGTCATGGTTGATATCTTGGAAGCATATGGTCTACTACTTAGCGAATATTGGTCACACAAGTTAGAAGGTTAATTTTCCCTAGATTGGTCTCATCCATGTGTTTGAAAAAATATGGTACTCCAATAGAGGACGAACACCTTCAGTAACCACTCACACAACCAAATAAAATTTCAACACACTGATGTTTTTATGTGGTAAAACCCCAATGCGGGGAAACATACATGGCCTCAGCCAATGTGGTAATTTATTAATGCAAAAAAATATATTTTACAAGAGAGTTTCTCACAATCGATTATCAAAAAATGACCCTCCATGCTCAGTGTTAAGACATGTATCAATGTATTTGTTAAGATTGAGGAGAATAGAACTTTCATATCATTTTATGTCTAGAGCATATCACGACCATTGGATTACATAATTACAAATGCATACTAATTCATACCAAATAAACACACTAAGAAACACACTTTTATCTAAAGAAACATTAGACCAAGTTGATCTTAATTGACTCTTAAGTGTCTAAATATACTAACAACCCCCCTTAAGAACAACATGAGATAGGATTGTAGGATTTACAAATATGAAACAATAGGAGAAGGAAGGAGACATTATAGTCTATCCCCCCTTAATGAAAATTCTTGAACTCCTAACATAGTTCGAAGTTTGGAAAACTTCGCTTGTTTAAGAGACTTTGTGAAAATTATTGCAACTTAATATTCTGTAGGGAAAACTATCACTTCAATAACTCGATCATGAATGAGATTTCTACTGAAGTGCATGTGTAGCTCGAAGTGTTTTTTGTGTTGACGTTGAACTGTATCTTTGTCAAGCTTGATGACACTCTGATTTTCTCTCCATAGGGTGATTGGATGTTGCTACTAGAATCCATTAGATCCTATCCCCCCTTAATGACAACTTTTTGAACTCCTAACATAGTTTGAAGTTTGGAAAAAATTTCTTATGTAAGAGACTTTGTGAAAATGATTGCAACTTAATATTATGTAGGGAAAAATATCACTTCAATAGCTCGATCATGAATGAGAATTCTATTGAAGTGCATGTGTAGATCAATGCATTTTTTGTGTTGATGTTGAATTGGACCTTTGTCAAGCTTGATGACACTATGATTGTTTCTCCAGAGGGTGATTGGATGTTGTTACTAGAATCCAAAATTTGAAAGGGTCCATCGAATCCACAAGGCTTCTTGACTCACATTAATCACTTCTTTGAATTCTTCTCCTTCTAAAGAAAGAATAAATATCCTACCGTTATAATCCAAAGTGACAGATCTAGAACCCAGGCTAAAAATATAAACTGTAGTACACTTTCAATCATTAGGGTCATCAATCCAATCTGAATCAGTGAAACCAACTAAGAAAGGAGTCCCCCTTGAATGATAATGTATCCCAAACTGAAATGTACCCTGGACATATCGAAGTATCTTTTTTGTTTCTTTCCAATGGATTTCATGGTGTGTTTTCATATACTAGGAAACATGACCAATAACAAAGGAAACATCAAGATGGGTATGAGTCAAATATAAGAGGCTACCAACTAACTGATCATAGTGCAAAGTGGCATCGAATTTAGGAGTAGTAAAAGTGACAAAAAGTTTGAATCTATACTGAAAGGGAGAAGGGGTTGGTTTAGAATATTCCATGTGAAAGTGGTGAAGAAGGTAACACACATACTTAGACCGAGAAAGAAAAATTCCTTCCTTGGTTTGCAATACTTGGAGGCCAATGAAATAATACAAATAGTCTAAGTCTGTCATTTCAAATTTCTTTTTAAGGTTGGATAAGGTCATCAACATAAATAATAATGATTGTGAGATGACTTCCTACTTTCTTGGTATAGACATTACGGTCAGAATGACATCTAGAAAAAATGGTGTCAAAAATAAAGTTGTCCATCTTGACATACCAAGCTCAAGGGGATTGCTTAAGACCATAAAGATATTTAATAAGGAAAAAAACAAAGCTGGAGTAATTCTTGACATAAGCATGAGGTTGTTCCATGTATAGTTCTTCTTGCAAATCCTCATGCAAGAAGGTAGATTTAACATCCATCTGATGGACCTCCCATTTATGTGGGGAAGAAAGGGATAGAACAAGGTGGATGGAATTCATTTTTGATATGGGGGAAAAGGTTTCATTATAGTCAATACATTCAACTTGAGAGAACCCCTTGGAAACTAATTGAGCCTTGTGTCTTTCAACACTTTTATTTGATGCATACTTAGATCTATACACCCATTCACATCTGACAAATTTTCTTCCTTTCATAAGAGGTACAAGATCTCAAGCATCATTATCCATTAAATATAAGACAAAATCAAATAAGATAATTTTATTAATGTTTGACTAATGACCACGAAAGTAAATCAAAGGGAATGTTCTGTACAATGATGTCAATATAATTTAGGAGTACTAAAAGGTATCCTATAAAAGGTGATATGTAGAAAGTAAAGTGCAATAAGGTAGACTAGTAGAGAGAGATATCTACTCCAAGGCATGAATAACCCTCAACCCTGAGCTCAGAGACCTCCTCTGATTACGAGATGTATCGTAGGAGAATATATAAGGACAAGAGGAACTAGAGGGAAGGAAGTAGGTATGTCATGGAATGAATCCATCTCTCCTACCATTCAAGGATGAATGAATAAAGATGAGTATAGTTGGGTCTCCCGAGGGGGAACTGGTGGAGTTCCTAGATAATCTGCTATGCTTCTCACTAGTAGAGTTAATCCATCAACGAGGTCATGAAAATATCATCCATATCCTAGGAAGGGATCTGGTTTGGTCACATTTCTGAAATATCGTGGGATGAGGGAAGGTCCCACGGTTCCACACTGATATAGAGTTTAAGGTTGCACTGGTGTCGGTCTACCTATTAGTACCCCTTCTTGAGGGTAGCACTGTGAAGAAGGAGGTGATCCACCAAATAGGGTCTGGTCTCATAGGAGGATGAATAGTATGGGCTTGGAACCCGAGGGACTCATGTATGTATAAGTATAAACACCGATGGTCCAGATACCTGAAAAATATCATGAGGGTCTGAGTTCCCCTGAATAAGAAATTAAATCGTCCCCTAAACCCTTAATAAATGGGGGAATCTAAGATGAATTTCTCTTCCATATCAACCTCATGTAGTTGGCATAGCTGACAGATCCTATCTGGTCGGTCGGTCTAGTGGTCTGTCTCTACCCGAATTTCATGAGATCCCACTCTGAAATAGACTAGAGAAGAGCTTGTACCCAATGGTAGAATGTATATTGTGGTCAAACAACGAACCCATCCCTAATATCCAAGAAATTATTAACATAAAAGGCCATATTTGGGGTGTAACACACCAATAGGGTTAACCCAAGTGACATGTATAAACTACATATAAATTTCATCTTTGATGATCTTGTTCAGTACCTTTCTGGTTGGTAGGAGATGGCCAGATGCATCCAAGGAAAATTGAAACAAAGGGAGGCGGTCAATATGAATTCCCATAGACTCTAAAATATATGAAACCCCTGGGAACCAACCTCGAATCCAGCCTAATGGGATAGAGAGGGAAATGGTCTTAGCAGAGAAATAAGCCAATTATGGGTACCGATCTTGCCCCTTTATCGAGTCGGCTAAGCCTCAGATGCGATGTAGAAAAGATCCCAATCTGAACATTGTCTCAAGTCGGAAGGTATGAGCCCCAAACTGTACTAGGATGATGTGATGAGGAACTGAATTCTTCCATCTAATGATGCATTGGAGGAGCAGGGTCTGGAATCTCTCAACTAAGGCCCAATCAGACTCCAATACGGAAGGCCCCTAGATCTATGAGCCATAGAGGATAGTGGTTTGGATAAGAGAATCCATGAGAGACATATTGGATGAGATGTCCTAAAAATGGTGGTGGAAAAACTGTCTCTCAAGAAGGGCTAAAGATCCATAACCCTTGGAAATATGAGGCTAGAGGGAAAGTCACAAATTGAAATGGGGTCCTGAAAACTGTACTTCCAAGTACATGTAGGTTTTGGCGATCTCAATATCCTCCCCTATGAATAATAAATGAAGGTATACAAACTTCTTTGATGCATTGAAGATAATAGCCTTGGTTTTACCAAGTTTGACTATCAATTTATGAAGCTCGCAAAAGAGATCTAGGGCATCCAACTGTCTCTATAATCCCGATGGAGATGAGTCTAGAAGGACCACAACATAAAAAAAAAAATATCGATATCAAAACCTAGTGGAGGAGACACCTGTCACTGTCCTGAATATGCTCATGTAGGAAGGCCTCTAGCTCATCAATATAAACCCCAAACAATGTGGGGGATAGGGGGAAACCATGTTTAACTCCAATGGTAGTCCTAATGAAATACGAAACCCCATGAACTATGTAGAGCCGACCAAGAACCAACTCATAGAGGTGCATGATGGTAGTCAGTAGGGTATGGGAGATGGAGATGTCTTTGATCCTTTGGAATAAGTCTTCTCTAAGGATGGATCGAAAGCCTTCTGAAAATATACAAAGAAATAGTGATAAATGGTCTGATGAGTAGGTCAAAATCTTGTTTGTCCTCTAGATCTGAGGTGTCTACACTCAATCTCTCTAGAGATCTTCCTATGGAGAGTCGTAGCATAGATATTCTATAATGTATGGCCCACCATGATCATCTTGTAATTGATGGGATACTATCTCATCCCAATTTGTGTATTGGGTGAATGATGTGGTGCGACCAAGCCAAAGGAAAACTTGTACAAACCACATGGTTGAAGAGATCATCCAAGTGAGAAACCAAATCACGAAGGCCATCCTTAAAGAAATATTCTTGAATACCTTCCTAATTTGCTTCTTTGTTTCTATTCATAACCCAAATGACCTCTCTGATGTCACTGTCTGAGAATAATGAACATGAGGAGGGTTGAGAGGTAACCTAAATATGGGTCTGTCCAGGAATATCATAGAGAGTGGATATGTGGGAAAACATGGAGATGAGGTATATATCATATGGTATGGGAGAGAAGTAGGGGGGGATGGTACACCAAAAGTGTTTGGAGGAGTGAGTAAGGGAAATGGATAAGTCATGTATCCTCTGAGAGACAAAGAGACATTTATTGTAGTAGAGGAGACGACGATACAAATATTTGAGGCTGGGGTAGGAGGGGTGAGAATGGGTGAATGAAGTTTGAATATGGTGGTGGAGAACCTTGCATTGCTCATTGTACCATAGGTTCATAGGGAAGGAGTTTTGTTTTAGGGAGGTAGAATTGGACTGGGTGGAGTGAGGATAGGATTTGAGGGTTGTATCATTAATGGTGGATGAGATGTAATCATACTTGGTATAGGAAAAATAAAGAAAGGATAATTGGGTCTCTGAGGGGAGAATTTGTAGGAGGTGTGTAGAAAAGGCTTCTGGGTCCCCCTCATTGAAGCAAAAGAAATTGTGGGGTGGGTCCTAGGGAGGGGATGTGGGGGGAGGGTGGGTATTAGCTAAGAGAGAGAAGGAGTGAAGAGCATGGTCTATGAGGGGGATGGGGGAAAGAAGGAAGTTATTAATAAAGGGGAGTAATTTATGTCTAGATAGGATGTAATCCACAAGACTTGCACCCCCTCCATGGGGCCAACACATGAAGATGAGAGAATCTAGGAAACCTGGTAGCTTGTTCAAAATCAACAACTCTTGATATTCCCTTAATTGTAAAAGGTGTCGCCCATAAGCTATGAGAGGCCCTTATACATATTCAGACATCTAGTGAAGCCCCACTAATTATGGATTGATCTCTTGGATGTATAACATGTCATATGACCAGTCATGGAGAGGAATCTATAGGGATATGTTGCGGGAGTTGAAGTCACCTAGGATAAGCAACTCTCCAACCTCCTTGTATTTTGTGATGTCGACATATAAGTATATAAAGGGGTTCCCTTCAGGCCAATTATGAATGATATATGATGAGAACGTTGTAAAGAATTAATAGATGATAATGTAAATGCCCCTTGGGAGGGGGGAAACACCATGAACCCGAACCCACATAAACCTAGAAAAATCATTTATGGTGACCAAAGAAATAATGCTATGGAGTGAATCTATAACAAATAAAGAAACTCCAACTGAACGAATGAACCTCTAATTCCACCCAAACTCCTCATCTCCTATCTACATGCTAAGAACTAAGAGTATCATGTAATGTCCGAGAGAGGTCTAACATGGATCTCATGCATCTCGATAATTAGTAGTATGTTGGTTGACCTAAGAGTGTCATATGGTAGGCCCGATGATGACCAAAAATAACCATTTTCATTACAAGAACTGATGGAAATGACTACTGCATGTCATCTCTCCCAGCGAGTCTATCATTTGGAAGCCTCATAATGTGGTACCCACCCGAGTGGGAAAGATTCCTTGATGACTGCTCAAAGGTTCCTAATGTCTTCCCATTTATCTTCCTGGCATGCTTTTGTAACTTGCTCCCTAAAGAATTTGAGCTCTACAAACTGTGATATGGTGATATCTTCATATAGGAAGATCTTACTAGGAAGGGAAAACAACTTTCATGAGCTTTGAGAGCTTGAATTCGATCAACTATAGACTTGAACTGGAGAAAGAGAGTGGAATTAGACGCCATCCAAGATCTATCAATAGTCACATCTTGGAGGTATAAATGATACCTAAGAAGTGATGTTCCGATCACCATGGGGTCTGTTGCGCCTCTTTCGTCACCTTGGTGAGCAAATAAGAGGTGTTTGCAAGCTCAGTTGGGTCTACTGAGCAGGACAGCTGTAGAGAAAAGAGTTAGGGAAAGAAAACAAAAACTATAGTTAAGAATTAAACTAATAGATGCAATAAAAATTAAAATCATGAGCATGAGGACATAGAGATAAAAAGAACAAAAAGACCCATGTCACCAATGTTTGAGGCTGATCTATTGATGAAAACAAGGCACCAAGAAGAAAGGGGACTATGAGTCCCTTCTTCCTCCAAGGGAAGACTCTTTGACCCTCACTAGCTAGCTCTCCTTACAACAAAGAAAATAAAAAATGGTGATGAAAGAACTCTTTACAAATCCACTCAATGGTGAGATGGATTGTCCAATGTAATGGTGCCAATGTGCTTGTGTCAAGGATGGAGTCCTCAAAACCATATAGGCATCATAACATTACTTTGAATTCCTTCAGAAAATGAGGTGCATTCATGGCTTTTTATAGCATTGCTTTGGGTTATTGTTTAATTTCTTTGTAGTGTGAAAAGAGGCCATTTAGGGCATTATTAGGTCTTTGACCAGCCCACCAGTCGGATCCATCCTAGATTTGAGGGTCAAATCGGCTTGGGAGTTGAACGATAAGTGGTTGGGAGGCCGACCACTTTCATAAATGCGCCGATTATCAGGTGCGCGACTTTTTGCGCTAACAGTCGCGCATCGTGCACCTGTGCGCAATTTCTACGTTCCTATTCCACGCATGTGTGTGTGCACCCAATGTCTGCAAAGCGTTCTTCAATTTTTCACTACTTTGTATAGTTTTTTGACCTTTTTGAATGCTGTGGTATTAATTCAGGTCCATGAATGACTTCATCACTGTTTGACAATGCTGAGTTCTTGTAACCATGTGCAGATGGAATTTCAGTGATAACAGATGCCCCCTGATGGATGAGGTTAGGAGCATACGTATAGCCGAAATCCATCAATGTTTCTTCTACTGAGAATGTTGTTGTAAGAGAGAGTAATAGTGTGATTTTCTATAACAATCCGTTGGAGGGAAAAAGGAACCGGTAGGACCCGACCTTCCGTGAGGTGTGTAAAATATAGAACTGTGCACAAATGAGGCGGGCATGCCCCATGCTCGTGTCATGTAATCTCTGAAAAAGGATGACTGAAGCATTGGTGTAGATGACTGTAGTGCCCTCAGGGGCAGTTGTGATAAAGGCAAAAGACAATTCTGCAAATGAACATACTTTGAACAGTAGGCAGTGATCGCGGTAAGAAGTAGCAACAATTATGTGGGCATTGATAGCCCAGCCAAGTTCAGAGGTATTCAGCAAATGATATAAATAACTGCAATAGTTGTAAAGTAAGACCCACCGTAACATGAGAAATTGTTGGCGTCGAATGTTACAGGGGTCAACGACAGCAGGGAGAAATGGTGTTTCACCCTGTGCCATCCGAGATTTCTCATTGAGTGGAGAATGAGAATCAAGATACTGTTTCCCTTACGGAAAATTGTGTTGATGTCAACAAAAGGGGAACGCGACTCCCAGAAGCAAAGGGCTTCGTGAAATCTACTGAGGTGAGGAAGTGGCAGAGGTACATGGACGAAGTCAAGAAGTGGGAAGAGTCAAGACTGCCCTTGGTTGGAGGATGTATGAGATAAAAAGTGACCGCAACCGTGTAACGAGGTCGAGTGTCAGGGGTACGACAAGACCGGTGATAAGTTGTGCCAGAGGTGGGACAAGGTGAACAAATTCATAGGGTAGAGGTAAGTGACCTGTGGGGTACTCTGAAGATATGGACGATGTTGGCAAGGGTAGATGATAAGTAATTCTCCAACCAAGGGTGACATGGGTTGCGCTTGTCCAAAAGGAGGGAAGCAGGTCGCCAAAGGTGACGACAAAAAAGATAATGTAATGACTGAAAATAAAGGCGTTTGTACAATAAATAATAAATAATTGGGGAGAAATGTACAAATATAGAAATGGGTGCCCCAGTGTGATATGGGTGGCCCACGTAGGGCATAATTTGCTTGGAAAACTGATGAAGGGTGGGGGCCCCATTGGTGAGTTTCTGTATGAGGTAGGTGAAATGAAGGTAGGTGCGCAGATGGGCAAACTGATTGTGGAGGAAATGGAGGGTTCATGATACTGCGGAGGTGCAGGTAAAAAAATAGAACCAAGAAGGGACAATCTGGGAGTCTGTGTGGGAAAGATAGCAAAATGAGGAGAAGGAGTATGTGGTTGATTGGAAACATGATGAAAGACTATCAGGACTCCCATCCCTAAAGGGTAATGAAGAACAACATGAGTGTCAAAAGTGGAAAAAGGTGCTATGAATGGGACAACTCATGTGGGTAAGAATGCTACCGGGTAACAGTATCGAAGATGCAAAATGGAGGTGTGGGTACTGCAGAGAAGGAATGGGGATCCTAGAGGTAAACATCAGAGGGTGTGACTAGAAATGAAAGTGCGATACAACGGGAAAGACTACATGCCAGTGCTGAGTATATACCTGAAGGGGTCGTGCCGATGTATGATGAGCAAGTACCTGCACACATGAAAACCAAATACCCAAAGTGAACAATATCTGAAGAGAATCAAAGATATGAGCATGTATTTGATAAGTGTGACTATGCGCATGCGTACCTGACCATGGTATGAAAAAAAGGTGCCCTGGGGGCTCAGGATGAAAAGTGACCCAGGGACTGCTGTGATGTAGGTGACGGGATGATGATCCCGTGGCTGAAGACGGATTGAAAAATGGACACCGTGGGCTCCCGGAATGGTGAGTGGAAGTTTGGCAAAAGGCCTATATATAGCTGTAGGGCCCACATTTCCACCTCATTTGTACCTGCTGCAATAGTGATTGGATGAGCAGTTTTTAGAGGAGATTTGGAGATTCGGGGAGGGGGAGGCATCCAATTGGTGATTAGCGATCTTTAGGTTAGTGGTTTGATCATCCTGCATAGAAATAGGATTTCATTTTTTGGGCAGGGGCTATATGAGGGGCCGTACAGAGACATTTAGGGGATATGGGCCCCACATGCACGGGCGATTCGGTGATAGGCATGCATATGTGCATGCCTGTCCATCGGATATACGCGCATGGGAGCGCGGTAGAGAGAATTTAATGCGCGCTTGAAGGGCACGCCTGTGAGTTGAACAGGTGCGCACAAGTGCGCGTCTGTGGGTTGAACAGGCGCGCATCTCGGCATGCCTGTATGGTGAATAGGCGCGCGTGGGAGCATGCCTATGAAACAAACAGGTGCACACTGATGTGCACCTGTGTAGTGAACAGGCACGCATGTGTGCGCACCTGTGTAGTGAACAGGCGCGCATGTGTGCGCGCCTGTGGGTAACAAAACCACACCTAGGAGGCAAGGTTGAGGTGTATAAAAATGAGTCTTTTTGATGTTGTTGATGGGTCCTTGAGCTGATATAGGACTCTATGTTGTCTGCAGGTGGACGATGGTGACGATGCTAGTGGGGTGGTGAGAGAGAGACTGGTCTCAACTGCGAGACACCATGGCCATTGAGGAGCCCGATGTGCGTGCAACTTTGGAAACCTGTGGGTTGCTAAAGTTCTTTGAGTGCCCATTGATACGGGCACAGGAGTATCTGCTACAGTTCCTGATCCAGATGTGGAGTCCAGAGCTGCACTTCTTCCTCGTGCGAGGAGAGCAGATCCCCTTCACTACGGTGGAGGATGTATATTTCTTTACTGGGCTCCCATTTCAGGGAACGCCCCTACCGGAGGAGCCGATGCTGCCTAGGGGTACATTGCTCACCATTATTGGCTGGAGATATTGTTCAGGTCAGAACTTTATGTCCGGGACAGTGGTGAGCATATCATCGAAAGATTCCCTGGCGCATTGCTGTATAGCAGCGATGATTGTATGAGTATACGGGTCACTGGCGACCCAACGAATTAGCGGTGGCCAGCTTCTGGTGCTGGAGAGAGTGTTGGTCGGTGAGTGTTTTGCTTGGGGGCTTATGCTGCATGCGAGGATGGTGGTGCAGTTGGACTACTGTCGGTCTACTGATACAGGGGAGTTTTCTTTTGGGTCCATCCTAGTGGCCTGGTTTCTAGAGAGGGTGTCGATGTTGCGCCTGAGGATTCTATTGGGGGCGCCTGGGGTGCGAGAGCCGCGGTTGAGGTGGTGGTCGACTATTTTTCTTTGCCATGGTGGTGGCGAAGGTGGCCACTTCTTTTCTACAGAGGTGGCGTAGGTATGGTAGCAGATGCTGCAGGTGATCTTAAATTACCTCTATGCTGGGGTGGACTTCCGGGATGATCTGGACATGGTGCTACCTCCAGGGGAGGCTTTTGACCATCGAGGTATGTGTGGTGTTGGTGTGTATGTTTTTTTCTGATTTGTTTTTGAGATATCAGTCCATATGCATATGATATTGATGTTGATACTATCTATTGTTTGTTTGCATGTGCATATGTGGCACCTCGCGGGCGCGAGGTGGAGTTGTAGCGAGCACCGGAGAGACTGCCACGTGGAGAGAGACGTCGACAGGATGAGGCTACAGTGCGACCAGCTGAGCTTGAGAGGGCAGCGAGGAGGTGTCGGTTTGATGACCCTGGTGCGGGGCCATCACATGCTCCTTCGGCGGTGGCCAGAGCTGATTATGAGGACATACGCTATCGTCTGGAGACGATATTATAGGAGGTGCCTGAGGGCATATGGTCTCACATCCAGGTCGAGACTTTCTTGGAGCAGTGTATGGGGGTGTCGCCACCATGGCGGGCCATAGTACGACGAGCAGCAGTGGCTGCTGCGCTGATTATCGGTCGACTGCCATTGGGGCAGGAGGGGCCGACAGGGGGTGGACCACCACCTCCTGGGGCAGGAGGTGGTGGGCCACCACCACCTGAGGGAGGAGCAGGCGGTGGTGCTCTAGAGGCACCGTGAGTGGTGCTTTGAGGCATTTTGATGTATATGTATTTTTTGTGTATAGGTTGGTGAGCCCATTTTGTACCGAGGTGCTGTATTGGCCTGCGGATATGTGTATTTTTTGTATGTAAACATTCATATGACACTGTAGACCTATAGATATATACATGAGTATACTTTTTTTGAGATCTATGTGGTGTTTACATGTTTTTGGTTAATGGTTTGATGATGTCTATTCTATATATATGCTGTGACAGGATTGTGATATGTTTATGTATGTGTAGAGGTAGCTTGATGTGATATATGCCAGTCTAACACAATATTAGCTAGGTTATCTGTGATTTGATTCAATTGTCTTGGAATATGTGTAAATGTAATGGAATCAAAATGTCGAGATAAAAGCCTAACCTGCAGGTATTTGCGAAAGAGGCAAGGATCACGGATGCGGTACACATTGTTGAGCTGAAGAACGACTAGTTGAGAGTCGAGGAAGACACTAAGGTGACGAATATGATGATGTTGGGCATCAACCAAGAGGCCAATGACAGTAGTGTATTCGGCTTGGTTTTTGGTTGCTGACCCCAAGCATATGCCGCTTGAATGGAGCATTTCATGTGAGGGGGTGTAGAGAGCCCAAGCAGCCGAAGCGAGATTTTGTATCCAACGACTGGCGCCGTCAGCATAACCGATATCGTATGCTGGTGGAGGAAGCATCTGTCAATAGCACAAAGGATAGTTTAGATGTGAGGGGAGGAGAAAAAAGATTAAAAACTCTAGAAAAGAAATAACCTAAAGTAGAATGACTACTTTCAAGCATAAAATTTCTTGAGATGCAACCCGTTGACAGGTTCTTTGAGGGAGAGGCCTTTGGGAGAGGCCAGGATATATGTGCCTTTGGTGAGGCAATGTTGAATGATGTATGGGCCATGCCAGAGTGACTCAAATTTTCTTTGGCCAAAGGTATCATGAGCGATATCGTAAGCCAGGACAAGGTCGCCTTCGCGAAATGAGCGAAGGTTGACATGTTGATCAAAGGTAGCCTTGAATCATTTTTTAGCTGCCTCATTGTTCTGTAAGGAAGATCGACGATCTTCATCCAGAGACTCCAAGTT
>SNQJ01S0215660.1:0-15549 GCA_010110895.2 Picea sitchensis | reverse complement strand
GAAGAGATCAGTTAGGGGGAGTATCCCCAAGGATAGTTTAGTTAGGGGGAGCAACCCCGGATGGAAGGATACCTTTTCCATTGATGACAAAGGGGAAGAGATTTAACAGATGCAAAGGTAAATGATTGGAGAGAGAGAACATAGGCATTTTTCCATGGGGAGTGATTGTCACAAGGGAAGAATGAGCGATATGACTTCAATGTTGAATCAGAGTGATATACTTTTTCAAAGGGGGGGATATTATTCATATGAAGGGAGAGCGAGTAATGGGAGGCTTATAAACCCATATAAAAATCAACGACATGTAGACAGGGGGAGAATCCCTAAGGAGAGTTCAGTCAGGGGGAGAAACCCCAAAGGGAGATACCCTTTTCCATTGATGTCAAAGGGGGAGAGATAGAAACATTGATGAGGAGTATAAGCATTAATGTTATCATGACTAAGTGTTTCCATCAATGTTGGTGTTGCCATCAATGCCAAAGGGGGAGATTGTCAGACAATTGGCTTAGGTTGATGGATAGTTGGTATGGATTGTTGGTTGTTATTGATGTCAAACATTAGAGAGTGATATTTTATATTGATGTCAACCCTTAGTGATTGACTCCAACCCTTGGAGAAAGTACGATAGTGAATTCTGATAGCACAAAGGTTTGGGTAATGGACCCAAGTTTGTTTGATGTATAGTGGTATGAGTTTTAATATATTTGAAGGTAAGACTATTCTAGATGGATAGTACATGTCATGACATTGTTGGTGGTATGTGGAACATCACATAACTCCTCATGGTTAGAGAGTTATGGCCATGTGAAGTTGGAGAAGCCAGGTTTGGTTAATGGAACCAAGTTTGTCTGATGGATAATGGTATGAGTTTTGATATATTTGTAGGAAAGACTATTCTATATGGATAGTTGTTGGTGGTATGTGGAACATCACATAACTCCTCATGGTTAGAGAGTTATGGCCATGAAGTTGGAGAAGCCAAGTTTGGTTAATGGAACCAAGTTTGTCTGATGGATACTGGTATGAGTTTTGATATATTTGTAGGAAAGACTATTCTTATATGGATAGTACATGTCATGCTATTTCCAGTGGTATGTGGAATCGCCACATAACTCCTCACAAGTAGAGAGTTATGCACATGTATTGGAGAACCCTCATGAGTCATCTAGAAGCCCCAAAAGGTCAAAGTAGTCAAAGTAGTTGCAAAGAAGAAATTGTTTAAAAAAAAAAAAAAAAAAAAAAAAAAAAAAAAAAAAAAAAAATACAAAAATAAATTATTTAAATAATAAATTTAATGGAGAAATTAATAAGTGGACAAGTGGTTAGAAGTGGATTAGCCCTAAATAAAGAAAGTGGTTTAAGATGGTTAGAAGGTAATTCAAATAATAAAGTGAAGATGAGTGCATTATAAGTCAAAGTGGATACAAAATAAATTATTTAACAATAAAAGTTAATGGAGAAATTACTAAGGGACAAGTGGTTAGAAGTAGGTTAGCTCTAAAATAAGGAAAGTGGGTTAAGATATAGAAGGTAACCCCTTGAGGAAGTTGCTACGAAAGTATAAATAAGAGGCAAGGTTTTGGATTAATGAGGGGGGGGTTTTGGTTAGAAGGTAATAGAGAAATAATCATTTTTAACCACAAAATGCAAGTGTTATATCAATGTAGCATTATCATCCAATAGTTGCAAGAGTAAATAAATAATGAACAAATGAACAATCATACACATACACGCGACACCCTGTTTTTACTACGGAAACCCTAATTGGGGAGTAAAACCATGGAATGTTTTTTCTATATGTATTTAAGAATTACATCTTCATTGGAACTAACTTCCTTTGTTTTCCAAATATAACCGGAAGGAGGCTCCAACTCCTAGCGTTTCTCACAAAGTTACAACCCTCGAGGGAAGCTCCAACTCCCCAATTCCTCTCAGCTAAGGACCATATAAGGAGGCTGAGGCTACAACACCCTAGTTTATTAGGCTACAACTTGAGGGAAGTCTAACTCCCCACCTCTTGCTACAACCAAAAGGAGGCTACAACCCCTAGTTTCTCAAGCTACAAACCCGGAGGGAAGCTCCAACTCCCCCCACCCTCTGCTACAACCGTAGTACAACACCCTATGTTCTCTTGATACAACTAGAAGGTGGCTAGAACCACCACCTGCCCTTACCCCATCCAACCACCCTCAAATATAAAAATAATGATGGAACCACTCTTAGACTATCGCTATGAGATATACTGTTGTAAACGGTGCCAATCAACCGTATCAAACAACCTTATAAATAACCTCAGGCTAACACAAAATTCACACATCAACTCTATACCTCAACCTGTACTATATAAAAGTGCATCAACCATGCACCAAACCTATACAAATAACTCATAATAACTCACATCTAAACAAATTGTAATCAACCTATACCATAAACAAGTGCATCAACCATGCACCAACTTGTACCTCAACATGTACCATCAACGAAAGTGCATCAACCACACCAAATATGTACCAATCCTCATGTATCAAATACAACATAAATCCATGACTCACTCAAGATGTACCAACATCATCAACTATACTTCATGTATGTGCTAACTCATCAACTACTTTGTCTCAACCATAAAATCTAAATGTAGAAACCGAATATGTCAATCGCAAAAACCTCACATCAGATACTCATCAACAAATCTGATCTGATCATATATACCTTAAACACTATACCACAAGTTTGTACCTCAAACCATGTGCTAGAACCTCATTGTTATACAACCCTGACTGGTATCTTTCAATAAATTTCAACAACATACCCTTCAACTAAAAGTCTTTTCTTTCTTCTCGTAGTATTCGTTGTCATGTTTGTTGCCGCAAATCGTCTCACATTTTCCTGTAGCATTTTTCTCACGTTGTTTTTCCTCCAACAGACTTTTCCCAATGGCGATTTTTCTAATCGCGACTTTCCTCGGTCATGGATTTTTCTCACAGACTTTTCTCACAAGACTTTTCCCACTTTTCCTCAAGCACTTTTCTACTCATAGCTTTTGCTGCATTGAGCTACTGCACTTTTTTTCCACACTTTTTTCTGCCGCACTTCCACCATAGTTTTTCTTCCTCATTTTCTCTATCAATAATACCTTCCCAAATAACCTTTCACAAATAGATATTCAACGATATTCAATAAGTTCAAGTGTGTTTTGAATGAGAGACCATTGCCTCTTATTTATACTCTCTATGTAGCTCTCAAGGGGTTACCTTCTAACCATCTTAACTCCACTTTTATTTATTTTAGGGTTAACCCACTTATAACCACTTGTCCAATTTAACTTAATCCACTTCTCCATAATTAGTAAGTTTCCATTATTTGGCTATTTAAATAATTTATTTTTCATCCTCTTGACTTATAGTACACTCATCACTTCACCTTTATTATTTAAATAATTTTCTTGGCAAACACTTTGACTAATTTTGACCTTTCAGCTTCTAGATGACTCATGAGGGTTCTCCAGAACTTCACATGGCCATAACTCTAAATCCTCACGGATTGAGAGTTATGTGATGTTCCACATACCAATCAAAGTGCATGACATGTACCTTCCATCCATATATAATAGTTTTACCAACAAATTTATCAAAACTCATACAATTATCCATCAAAGAAAATTGTCCATTACCAAACCTTTTAGGCTAACAAATTCCCTCTACCGGGATCTCTTCAAGGGTTGACATAAAATGAAAACCAACCCAATTAATAAAAAATATCCCCTTGGCATTAATGGAAACACCATGCACATCAGGTCATGTCAGTAACACCGGCCAAGCCATATCACCTCATGATCTCTCCCTTCCGTGACCATCATGCCTCCCCTAGAACCATGCCTCTATGCTCGGTGATCCGACAAATCTCTCTCCTTTGTCATCAATGGCCGGAAAAGGTGTCTTTCCATCCGTGGTTGCTCCCCATGACTGAACTCAAGTTCTTTGGGGATACTCCCCCTAATGAACTCTTCCTGAAACTGCTTCCCCAAAATTAATTGTCCTCTTTATGGTGTTTACTCATGTAAATCTAATACATTTAAGATAAACATTCAAAATAATTTTTTTGGAGTATAAATTACTCTGATTCTTTGGTGAATATACTCAAAGGTTTCCTGTGGAAGTTTTTTTGTAAAGATGTATGTCACTTGTTATTTTGTGCCTACATATTCAACTTTGATATTCTTCTCTACAACCTCACTCCTATAGAAAGGATAATTTGATTAAATCTTCATCTTGGAGTGCATCATCGTGTTGTTTTATATATTGATGGTGTTTGTATTATTACAATAGATTGGAAATGGCTCATCATACTCAACCCTCGTGATATCTATCGTAGTTTGTTTCATCCATAGAACCGTGTACAACATGTTGTTGTTGTTGCAATATATTCTTTCTCGGCTGTAGATAAAGATTGATGATTTTTCATGAAGCTAAGATACTTCAAACACTTCAACTAAGTAGAACATCGCCCACTAGTGTTTTGTCGGTCATTCAATACAACCTACCCAATCTACATCCGGGTAGAAAATAAGAGGACTGCTTTCCTTTTGGATACCGTGATCCAAACTCTTTTGTTCCTTTTGAGATATATCCTAAAAATCCTTCTTTCTAATCGCTTAAGACATGGATTCTTTTGGTGTCGCTGAACAAGGACACATGTCCATCCGCCACATTAAATCGGGTCTAGATGTTGTTTATTATAGTAAGATACCAATCATTGACTTTTATTTCCTCGTCCTCCAGGACTTTGAATCATCATCTATGTTTAACTTGCAACTGGTTTTACAGAGTGCAATTGGTTCATAATCTTCCATTCCGAACCTCTTTAGTCTTTCTCTGATATACCTAGTTTGAGAAATAAACGTTTATTAAGTTTTGATGTATCCATCTTAAAGAAGGATGTTTTTTGTTGGGAAAAACACCCCATGGACTAGCAAATAGAGTTCGACTACATGTAGATATGACCTAATAGAAATTACTTTCACCTTCATCCCTAGATTTAAATCCCTTCTTGGTAGATGCATGAAAGATCAACCTACCTCATTACCGGGGTTTGATGTCGATCCTCCTCGTTGTGCTTTTTCTGATTACTTGTTCACATTTCTCCTTCCAAAGTTGACCTGTATCCAAGATGAGCAACAACTATGCATGCATACTACTTATATACTAGTGGGTTAGAAATCCAAACATATAATCGGACATCAACTATAAACAATCATGAATTGGGACGCGAAAATCATTTTCTTTATTACTTTGAATGAGTCAACTTACAAAAGTTGAGACCCACCACCTCTCCTCGAACCTGATCCTCGGGCTCCTTTTCTACTGTCCTCCAACTGCTTGCTTTGAATCTCCTAGCATAAGGAAGGCTAAAGGGTTGGGACAATGGGGAATACGTGAATGGACAGTTTCTTTGTTATATTTTTCCTCTTACAAAATGGGACCCCTACCCATTCTATTATAGGTTAGAAGGAGCTAGTTATTTGATTTAACCTCTACTAATGATGGTCGTAGAGTTTCTTACTTGCGACTTCCACCCATATTTTTTGTTTCATTAACAACTTTCCTTTTTCGCTTCTGAAGGTCCACGCTGGCTGTAGTGCTCAAGTCAGCTAGTGTGGACACTGTAGATCCACGCTGGTCAGAGGTGGGCTAGCTAGTGTGGAATTTTTAAAAATGGAGTTTTTAGAAGAGTTGTTCAAGAGTGCCTTGGTAGCAAGAAGGGATATGAGCTGGCCCTGATGCTGCAAGCATGTGTGGTGCACTTAGGGCTATAATAAGCAATTCTAGGATTCTTTATTGCCCTGCTATAACCTGGTCCTCTCATCTTTTCCCTCTAAATCCAAAATCAATATCAAAGAATCCAACAAGAATTCATACCTTTCCCTATAGGGTTATCTGTAGAACCGACCCTTGACTAAACTTCAGCTTGTGACTCCATTTCCAAATGGCTTTTCTTCCTGTTTCGACCAACTCCAATAAAAAAAAAAAAAAACTCCAACCCCTACAACTAGATAGCTAGCCTAATATCTAAAAACTTAAACAAATCTAAAACTTATAGAGAGAGTCCTCTCTGTGTCTAGGAGGGCTATATCCTGGAATCCAAAGTGATTGCATGGTGGTTACCTCTCACAATGTCTTCCTACCAGAAATTATTGCATCGCCAATGATGGTTTTAGACCTAGTACATAATATAGAGAATATGAAAAAAGTATTAAAACCTTAGTATGTTTGTTGTTTTCATCCTTATATCATAATCATAGGATAGAAACCCATCAATGATACCTAAAGAACATAATAGAGTCCATATCACATTCATAGGATAAAGATTCCCTTTAGAAGACTTCTTTGGTTGTTTTGTTCCATGTACATGACCCAGTAGCCATAAATACATTTTACATACCCAAATATGTTTGTTTCATTCCTCCTAACATGATTAGAAGCCTAAGACTCATTAATTGTTCCAAAAACACATAATTTTACTTATACGATGCTCATAGGACAAATATTTATTAACTTAAGAGAATGCCACCAATATAATCATCATGTCAAATTCTTGTATATCCTCCTTATTCTTACTAGTATAATTCCATCTAAAATAACAATCATAGAAAGAAAATAATAAATTATTAAGAAATCTCTTCTAAAATTGAAGTTACATTATTTTTCATTTTAATAATTCTTTATTTGCTGATTTGAAAAACATATAATAATTTTTAAGATACTAACAATATATTAAAAGGATTAAAATGAATTTGTAAGTTAAAGTAACATGAATTAATCTTTAAAAAACGTTTGCAAGGCTAATAGCATGGAAAATTAGTATGACAATGAAATAGAATTATTTACGAGTTTTGTAAATTTTACAAATAATATAAATGAGAAAAATACAAAGAGGAAGCATCTAGTTAACATGTGCATGGAAAGGGAGCACGACCACCTTCATTTCCCTATTTGTTTAGGGAAACCATGATATAATACTATGTTATATCCTCTGTCTAAGGTTTTTAACTTTTAATTTACCTCCTTCAAATGGCACCTATTATGACTATGGTCAAAGTTGGTTTTGTACGTGAAGTTTCTTGTGTAAGTGTAACATTGTGAACATATTTCTTTGCAATTAAAGTTAGTTTTATTTTCTATCTCGTGTTAATAATTCCATGGCCTTTACGTGGACTTTGATTAGTTACTAACGTGATATTATACTTATAGCATCTATTTCTTTTTTTTATAGATTAAAATACAATTGTTTATATTATAATAGTAGAATTAGTATATTGATCTCCAAAATGTGGCAATGTTTTTACATGGGCACAAAGATATCATATATCTAAGGATGAAATGGTCCTTTATATAATTGAGAATGATTTTCTTCACTTGGCTTTCTTATTCAAATGAATGGCCAACCATGTTGGATTTTTAGATTCTAGAATTTCCTTCTCAACATGTTTCCAAGGATTATCCTCTTCCATAAGAATTTAAAGTCTGAATTTCCATGGAACAAAGTTGGAAGGTACATCCAACATGTCACTTTCTAAGATTAAGAATCACCTTACACATCTTGAACAAATCTCAAGTGCACAAAATCAATAATATATGAAGTAGACAAAACACTTTTGAGGGTTTAAATGCTTCTCCCAAGTAGGCTAGGGTATGACACCCAACAATCTCAAACAAGGTCAATACGTCTCCTAGGTAATATCCAATGGAAATGCAGGGTTCCTCTTACACTAGACCAATATGTGAGCAATATCAACCATGACAAGCTTTGATACCTTGTGTAGAAATCTGATTGTCTTATACTTTTAATGAAAAGACATAAATTCTCAAATTTTGACTAGACATTTCTGTGATACAACCTTCTAATTTTCTCATCCTCTATATTGTTATGAAATATATAGAACAAAAAAATAGTGGAAAGAAAACTAGATCTGTGCTCACTTTTATAGCAGTTATAACAACAAACTTTAACTTATTAATTTATGATTTCAAACACTAACAAAATTTCCTTTTACTTATGTCAAATCAACAAGACATATATATTTGTAAATTTCAATTTAGGAAGAAAATACATGGTTGGAATTCAAATCTGTAATTTACACAAGTTGTGGACAACTAAAAGCTTCATTAATACACATAATATGAATTTGTTGTACATACCTAGCCTTATCACAAGACTAGTACAACCACCAGCTCTCCAAAAACCTAGCTTAGAAACCCCAAAACCCCTAGCTCAACCAAGGGGATCCAACATGCATGAGTCACTCAAGCAAGTCCTTTAAGGAAAGATGTCCACTTCTCTTCTATCAAATACACCTAGGTTTTATCACCAAATGCTAATCTCAAAACCCTAATGGATAAAACCTAACCCTATACTTCAAGATATTTATTCAAATGAGATAAAACCCTAGTGGCTATAAGATATATAGAGACTGCACATAAGAAGATACAAGAGATAAATACCATCATCTCCAATGTCTTACTCACAAGAGTAAACCCTAGTATCTCACAAGTATGAAGCTCCAACCAAAGAGGTCCTCTCCAAACTTCATGACTTCTCCTAAGGTTTCCTCATGAGCTCATGAACCCTAATGACTTCCTCTAAGAATACAAGCACAAAGAAACGAGTAAAATGATTACTATGTTGGAATGAAATGACTATCTCCTCTTCCTCTATATATATATGGGAGGTAAGGGATAACAATAAAATGTGGGTTGAATCCCTTACAAGAAACATACAATAAAATCATGTAGGGATACACAAGTGATGTGCTCCACTCCAAGTGTACACATGCCATTCTCTAAGGCAATGTTGAGATCCAAGATGGTGCATCTACCCAAGACGTGTCCACACCTCTCCATCACAAGTTTCTCCACATGGACTCCATCACTCCCTTTGAGCCATGTACTCCACTAGGTTAGCTCCCTACCATAACACCTGGTTGCAACCCAAGTGTCCCTGAACCAACTCCAAACCTCCATCTAACAATCCAAGATACTTCATGACATAAAGGACCTAATTCCCTCCTCCAAGATGCACATTTCTCTTCCTCCCAAGTAGAGTTTTCTCCAATAAAGTGGATCTCTCCATGTGTCCACAAATAAGGACATCCACCAAGAAAGCAAGATAACTCCAACACCCTAGGGAATATTACCAAGTAAGCACCCCCCCGAGTTCAAGAAATCACTCAACAAGTTGTCTCCACTGTGCAAAAATGTCATGAACCATCTCCCATGCATCATTCCATCTCAGATCACTGATGTGACTATAAACCATAAAAATTCCAAATCTCATGAAGCACCCAAAGAAATGGTGTAAACACTCTCAGAGTAACACAAAAGCTAACAATTGAGACACTAAAAATATATCTCCAAATCATATCTTGATCAACAAAAGTTCATCATGACAAATGTTCCTAAGATAAGTATCACCGAAATTTCGTCTATAACATTGCACGTAAATGGTTACACAAATACAACAATGCCAACAACTATTAGTTCACCCCAAGAACACCAAAATGCATTTCAAAAAAAAATATACAATTGGGCAAAAATTGACATGCACAAACTCACTAAAGGAAGCGTGTGCATAGTGTTTGGGCCAAAGAAGCCCGTAGAGTGAACCATGTGCCATATGCACAACTTTGTATGAGAAAATTTGCGCACTTCTATGAACAACACATTTGTGGTTCTTGTTGCCTCCCCAACCACCTCTATGGACCAACTCCCAACTTGATTTTGACTCCAAATATGAGAGAAACTTAATGGGCTGGTCATGAACTGGCAGGCCTTAAAGGCCCCTATTCACACTAAGAACCAGTTTAATTTCTCCTTGAAGAAATGTTATAAATGGAGGCCATCGGTGCACTAAGAAACCAAGATCTTCATAGGCATTGTTATGTCACCAAGTCTCCCTTGAGAATCCTCACAGCCTCCTAGGAGAATTTAGCATCATTGCAATAGGGCCATTCCATTCCACTCGCCTCTTGAGGAATAGGCATTGATTTTCTTCACCATTTTCCATTTTTCTTCCATTGTAAGAAGAGATCTCCACAGGAACTCAAGGGCCCTCCCAAGGAGGAAGAGGGGACTCATAAGTCCCTCATTTGTCTCTACGGTGTTTTGCCTACTAATATAGTTATCCATTGCGGAATAATCTTTGGTCATTGGTTGATTGTTTATGGTTATAAGTTTCTTATGCATTTTAGTTTTTATTTCCCTAGTTTTTTTAGTTTGTTTATTTGTTTATTACATGTGTTTGGCTTGTTTAACCCACTCACAAACTTTTGTCTTGTCTAGCAGGCCCAACTAGGCATGCAAGTGCCATTATTTTCTTCACCCAAGTGATAGGATGAGCACAACAGATTGGCGACCATACTTTCTCTCCTTCACAAGGAGGCAGGGGGAAAAATTCCTCTCAATGGAGGGTTACAACCCCACCAAATCCCTCTCAAGGGTCAATGCCACTACCTGCACACACCATGGTTGGAACTAATCCTCCACCAACTCCCCCCATGTCATACTTGGCGTCTCTCAACATTCCTGATTTGACTAAACTCACGAATGATACCATCTTACATGACCTCGCTTGGCCCAACATGCTGACCAAGCTACCTTCATATATTCCAAAATTTGAAGGAAAACCAGGGGAATATCCTGCCAACCATGTTATGACCTTCCACTTATGGTGCTCTTCAAATAACATCATGGATGATTCCATCCACTTGAGGTTATTTCAAAGAACACTCACTGGTCCATCAGCCAAATGGTACTTGGAAAAAAAATCAGGGTCCCATGTGACTTTTGAATATTTGGCCAAAGAATTTTTGGCCTTCTTTCAACTACCAGTTCATCATGATATTGTATTAGAACTGCTCTCCAAGTGCAAACAAACCTCCACTATGCATATTGTCGACCACATCCATGAATGGCATCGGGGACATATTTTATGTAAAGAAGAAACCACCAAAGAACAATGCCTCGATTGGTTTCTAAAATCACTCATCTCTATACTTGCCAAAGATGTGGCATCCACCTTCCCCCAATCTAAAGAGGAAGCCATTAGAAAGGCCCAAAAATTCGACCTCATTTATTCTCAATCAGGTTACTTATACACAATAGTAATAATTGATGCACCCAGACCCATACCATTTGGCCAGGCCAAACCTGGAATGTCTCACACTGTGGATGGGTTGATTGGTACTATGACACACCACAACCCCCACACCCAACCACCACCTATGTATGGTGCACCCCAATATCTGCAACCATATGGAGGGCCATCTTATTACCCTCCTCCCCCTTACCAATAGCCATATCTTGTTACTCCCACCACACCCATAAGTGGGCCCTCACCGACACCTATGATGTGCTCGACCTCTCAACCAAGCTCAGGTCCCCCTTCTACTTCCGCATATAACCTAGGAACTAGTGACTGTGCTTCCCCTTCTTATGCGCCTTATGTATTGTTTCCACAAAACAATCCATACTTTCCATTTCTTGGTCCTCCACAACTGGTTTCTCCTCCACATGGACAACCACATGACAATGTTAATTTTGTTCAGCCCTCTCCCATTCAACAACTCTAGACTTTTGAAAAGTTGAATACGGAAAATCTGACCCATCTAGAAAGGAAAAAAATGAAACAATAAGAAGAAAGGAAAAAAATGAAACAATAATAACCCGGGGCTAGGTGGAAATAACTTCCAAAACCAACTCGCTAGGGGAAACCAAAATCAAGGCAACCAGAACACCCAAGGGGACAATAATAACAAATGCCAAGGGAAGAGAAACAATAACAATATCAGGACGAACTTCCCATGTGCTCTTTGCGGTGAGTATGAACATTATACTCACCATTTCCCCCAAATAGATGACTTCAAATGGAGGAAAGAATCCATGAACGTGCCATGTCCTCCAGTGTTGCCTACCCCTCAACAGGCCCCACAACAGTATTTGTAACAACCACCCCCAGCCGTGTTGCAAAACCCCATTCCGCACCAAGGTGTGATGAATACCCAATAGGAGGTATACCCTTCCCCACCTCAAATGGGGCAGTATCAAAACCCAGGCCCCAGTCAACCTAGAAATCCAGCCAATCACAACATCCTCCTTACTCGCGAAGAAGAAATTATTTTGTAAACACACATTTTCTAGTATGGTTCTCCCTTTGAATCTACCCCAACCACTTTGGAAGTGGCTCTAGCCACAACCATAAAACCCTTGATGATTCCATGCCCTAAAAATGAACCCAACATTCACATACCTTGTATTCCATTATGATGGAATGTCAATTATCCTCATGCTAGGGAAGATCATAACCATAGTCTGGTTGATGGCTTAGATCAGTCCCCTGCAGCTATGTCTATATTGGAGGTCCTCTAAACCTGTCCAACTCAATGAAAACCCTTTCTTTCCAACTTATGGGCAGTTGACCTAGCTGATACTAGACTCATCACATTCGATCTAGATAGCACAAGACCATGCCTCCCCACCCTGGTAGATTTCCATATACCTGTAAAAATTTGGAACATCATAGTTCATCAATGTAACATTGATGACGGCACATCCACATGCATCATGTCCAAAACTGTATGGAAGAAACTTGGCTCCCTTGAGCTAGTCCCTTTCGCCATCACATTACAATCCTATGATGGTCGACCCTCATCCCCTGAAGGGCTCTTCCAGAATGTCCCCGTCGAACTCGGGGGAAAAACTATCCTCATTGACAATAAAGTTATCGATGCCCACTTGAATATAATATCTTGTTTGTACGTAGCTACATATACGCTATGAAGGTGGTGGCCTCTTTTGTGTTTTGAATGATGATGTTCACCCACAATGGAAAGATCGTCATCATTGACCAAATTACACATTACGAACCTAGCCATTTCGCCAACATCGATAACATCCTTCCCCTTGTCTGCACTAGCACGAATGCTTATTCAGTCATTGAAATGGGTCCCCGAGTTTTCAAAGACCCATCCTTTCTGGGGGAATATCATGGAGTGCCACCCCTCCTACACCCTTTGACACAAGTGTGTGTTGTGTCTTCTAATGGAACCGACACTGGGGACACCATCCCTCCCATAGAGGTATCTCCCCACATCGAAGTTCCACTAGCTGAAGGACCACTACCTCAGGAACTCCTTGAGGATCTCACCAATCCACTTGTCCTAGATTTCCCCCCACCTCCAAAGGAAAATCCCAGTTTTGGAGAAAATTCCTCAAGACGTTACTCAAATTCCCTTCTTGTACCCCCACCTGATGTCTACGATTTTAAGATAGTTTCCACTCTTACCCTTCCTAACATGGTGTTCACCATCCTTGTATGGTATCTTCATCCCCCTGCCATGGTTCCTCAATCATCCCTCCCTCCTCAGATAGAGGGAATTCCGATGTAGATCCCAGTGCTAGTTCCTACCACACAACCATCTCCCCCCACTGTTGACATCGTTGTCACTACTGGGGGTAGACGAAAGAAGAAATATCCCACAACTCCCCTTCCTTCCCAAGTTCAACCACCTAGCCGCACTATGTGAATGAGATGGACACCCCACTAATAGATTTCCTACTCTTCCTAATTTACGCAATCTACTTCAACTCCCAAGAGCAACCACATTGCTCTCCACTCCACCAAGTACGTCCACAACTACTACAGAGTCCTCCCCTGTCAGCAATAAAGGGTTGCAAACCAAATTCACATGCGCCATTTGTTCAGAATATGGACATTATACTCATCATTTCCCAACTCTACCTCAATTTTGCCAAACATTGGTCGCAGTACGCCAAACATCTAGGCCTGGGCCCCCCTCAATCTCTCCCTATTTCTACTCACATTACTTACATCCATTATGTCTCTACGTTAGTTCCCGAATGGATGCGATGTCCTTGTACTCTTTGTGACTCACTTGCCCATTTCACATACCAAGGTCCTTTGATTATTGAATATTGGCTTCATCAATTAACCCCTATTCAAACTCATTTGACCACCCCACCTCATGTGATGCAAGTCACTGCCCTCATCCCTTCTCTAGATACCATGCACATCTCCTCCCTTGAACTAGAGTCCCTTCCTACCCCTCCCTGGTTCACTTTATGACTGTCTAAGGATGTTACCCCGAACCCTCCCAACTCTCCGGTAACATTCCCACAAGAAATATTCCCCCCTACCACAGTCCATTACCCACAGTATATAGACATTTGGTTTATGTTCAGCAAGCCATCACATCCTGTATGCATTATCTCCTGTACATCTTCGCCACTTGAGGAAAATCACACTTTGACGATCGCCCATGTCTCCTCCCTAGATCCCCTGTATTCTCGCATTTTCCACTGCGACGAAGATATCTTGGAGGAAATGACTACCCATGATTTCCCTTGGAGTACGCTCCATCATCGAGCACTTTTCCTCTCACAAGAGGTATTTCACCTACCTGATCGGTAGCTCCAAGCTCCCGTAATCTTCCAAAACACCTCAAAACACTCTCACCAGATCACCAATAGTGTCAGTGAAAATGAGGTGGCATTGTGGGCCCACCATCCACATATAGGCCTTTTTCCCCAACATTTACACTCTATTACAGGAGCCCAGAGCCTCCATTTTCCGATCCATTCTCAGCCACGAGATCCTGATCAAGCCATCTACAGATTCACAGTCTCTGGGCGATCATCTCACTTTTCCCTGGAGGAGCATTTTTCTCACGCCACATTCAAGTACACATGTTCATGTTCAAATTTTATAAAATAGATGTCATATGTTCTTTATCATCAGATATTGTTGACATCGGGTATTTGTTTTTCATGTGTGGATGTACCTTTTCAACACAACGATGCATCCCTTTCAGGTATATGTTCGACACTAGCATGTAATTATTCCCTCTATAAATCAATTGCATCTCCTAGTCATACCCTCTGACATTTACCTTTAGGGACCTTACATCTAGCATTGCAGTATTGGTACTGTAACTCGGTAGCACTCTCCCCCACATGATTTGTCCCATTCATAGCTCCCCTTGGCAACTTGACACTCATGTTGATTTCACCCCCTAGGGATGGGAGTCCCGATAGTCTTATGCACTTTCGAGAATGAGCCACATACTTCTTCTCCTCATATTACTCGCTTTCCTAATGGAATCCTAGGTCACTTATGGACCAACTCCCAACTTGATTTGACCTTCAAATTTGAGCGAAATCCGAATGGGGGGCTAGTCAAGGACCAATGGGTGCCCTAAAGGGCTCCTTGTTCACACTAAGAACCAGTTGAATTTTGCCTTGAAGAAATGTTATAAATGGAGGCCATGGGTGCACTAAGAAACCAATATCTTCATAGTATTGTTATGCTGCCTTAAGTCTCCCCTAAGAATCCTCTTTTCTCCTAGGAGCATTCTAACATCATTGCAATAGGCCATTCCATTCACCTCTTGAGGGAATAGGCATTGATTTTCTTCACCATTTGCCATTTTTCTTCCATTGTAATAAGATATCTCCATTAGGGAACTCAAGATCCCTCCCA
>SNQJ01S0215659.1:11249-26798 GCA_010110895.2 Picea sitchensis | reverse complement strand
GAAAACCCTGACGGAAAAAGGTTAGTGTTGACTGGCTGTCGGGTTTTGGGGATCTGAGAGTACAACGTTCGACCACTAACCTCTCAAACCTGCGAAGTCTGATCCCCCGAGTGAGAAGAGGGGATCCCACGAGGATTTTATGTGGGTGTATATTTCCTGATAAGGAAATAGAGGAGACTTAGAGTTCTTCGGGCCAGCAGAGGAGAGAAGATCTTGCATCGATGTGGACCTTCCGACCTGTGGGTTGTGGAGTAGAGGTGTCAAGACCAAGAGGTATCAGAGCACATAAAGGTTCTTTTCTTTCTGTAGCAGAGAAAGAGAATTCACCATGCCGCCAAGGAGAAGGGACATGCAATCACCCGATCCACCAGAGGATAGGGAAATGCCGAGAAGAAGAGGCAAGCAGATGGTAGATCCAGTCATGGAGAGACAAATGCGTGATCTATGAGCTAGACTTGAAGACATGGAAACAACGTAAAGATGTACAGTTAGTGTGGGGGATCTAAGTGATTCTGAAAGCGAAGTTGAGGCTGAACATGAAGAAGAAGTTGCAGCTGAAGATGCATCAAATGAGCGTTTGATCAGAGCTATTGCAAGGATGGGTGCAAGAGCGAAAATGGATATTCCAGTTTATGAGGGAAAATTGGATGCAGAGGGTCTTATAGACTGGATTAGAGCTCTTGATACATACTTCGACTATGAAGATGTCGAAGAAGATAAGAAAGTCAAGCACATTGTCACGAGATTGAAGGGACATGCAGCATTGTGGTGGGATGAGCTACAAGCTGATAGACGCTGCAAGGGAAAGCAAAAGATCAAGAGCTGGGATAGAATGATCACGAAGATGAAGGCGAAATTCATCCCCAGGGACTATCAAATTACTCTATTCAGGAGGATGCAGAACCTGAGACAGAAGCTGATGACAGTGAAAGAATACACTGAGGAATTCTATAAACTGAACATCAAAGCAGTTCATCGGGAGAGCGATGATGAAAAAGTAGCCAGATATATGAATGGCCTGAGATATGATATCCAGGATGAGATGAGCATGGCAAACATCCGAACGGTGGAAGATGCTTATCAGATGGCTCTGAAAGCTGAGGAGATGCTGAGCCAAAAGTAGGGTCAAAGAGGCCGAGGCAGAAGTCAGCCGAGAGGCAAATCAGTTGCCCAGGACAAATATTAGAAGCCCAAGGAGGATTGGAAGTTCAATTTTGAGCCTAAATGAAAAATAACTGGGAGAGGTGGAACCTCACAGAGAGGGAAGCATACTGAGCAGAGAGGAGATTATGCTGACAACAACACTTTTCCTTGTACTAGAGGCAGAGGAAGAGGAAGAGGTGGAGTAATTACATGTTTCACATGTGGGAAGAATGGGCACAAGTCTTATGAGTGTCCAGATAAAAAGAAGGACATTGGAGAAGCTCACATCGTCGAGGCACAGAGGCAGGATGTTGAAGCAGAAGACGCTGAAGGTGGAAGATCGTTGATGATGTGAAAAGTCCTTTTGACACCTGAAAAAGAGGTGGAAAGTTCAGTCCAAAGGACCAGAATTTTCAGGACTGCTTGCAAGACCAAGGACAGGGTATGCAAGTTCATTGTAGACAGTGGTAGCACGAATAATCTCGTATCTACAGAGATGGTAGAGAAGTTGGAGCTGGAGATGACTGATCATCCAAGCCCATATAGAGTTTCGTGGCTACAGAAAGGACACCAGGTAACTGTCACTAAACAATGTTTAGTTGAATTCAAGATAGGTGGATATAATGATAAGATCTTATGTGATGTCATTCCTATGGATGTTTGTCATAGATTGTTGGATAGACCATGGAAATATGACAGGAATGTGATTCATGATGGGAGAATGAACACATACACCCTAGAGAAGAATGGGAGGACACACATGTTGCTTCCAATTAAGGATAAGGAGGTGAAACCGGAAGTAAGCAACACTGTACTTCTCATGAGTGGGAAGGAACTTCTTACGGAGGTTAAGAAGAAGGAGGATCCACAGTTTATTGTGGTCAAGAAACTAAGGATTGTTCTGACTAGCATGAGAGTGGATGATTTACCAGAAGAAGTTCAGGAACTGCTGGAAGAGTTCGCTGATATAATTGTGGATGAATTACCTCATTCGTTGCCACCGATCAAGAGTGTGAGCCATCAGGATAGGTGGGCCCATATCGGGGATCAGCACCTCGGTACTCGGGGTTTCAGAATATAAGAGCTCGGCGTCGAGAGTGGCGATACCCGAGATTTGACCGTTGACCGTCGGCATTCGGGGTTCGGCGGTTGAGCGACTGAAAGCAGGGTCACGAACCTCGCGATATCGTGAGACCCGATCTCCCGATACGCGAAGGGGAGATTACCAAGGAGACTGTGGGTAAAGAACTCCCGAGGGAGTTGGAAGAGCTTGGACTCTTCGGCCCAGTGTAAAGAGAAGGTCCTGGTGGAGCGACCGTGCCGTCGAGGGCAGGTCGGCGTCACCCTGTAAAAAAACCCTCTATTTTCCCATCATCTCATCGGACAAAAAATTAATTTGACATGACTCCATGCCCAATATATTTGTCTCTTTTATCATTAATAGACCTTTAAAAAATCCAATTTTTTGAGATTATTACCTATCCTAATATCTTATTTTGTGAGTAATCTAAGTGAGAGAGCCCTCTCCAAGGCCAGAAGGGATAGATTCTAACCTAGAAGTGGTTTGTGGTTACATAGTGGCGACCATACTGGGGATTGTTCCTCAAAAAAGCATATCAAGTTCTAGATATGATTACTGATGGTGAACAATGATCATACACAAGAAGAATGAATCATCCACTCAATGACTCCACTCAAATCCAATCAGTTTCAAAGACTCCACTGGAGGAAGAACCTGAAACATGACAAGACAATCTGAAAAGATCAGGTATGCAAGTTAGAATTTTGTCCAAGACATAATAGGTTTTATTCTTAATTATTTATTTTCTTTTCATGATCCCAACCAATACCATATTGTTGAAGTTTATGTTGATCAAATTCAACCTGATGAGCCTCAAGAGATCAAGCTTAGTTTTATAGTCCCTGTACACACTCCTACACCTGTAAATATTCTAGATAATACAAGACCCTTGTCTTACCTCCTATACTCCATGATTTCCCTACAAATTATTGAAAATATATTCCTAGGTTTGATGGAGAATATGGTAACATCACTGTTGAGAAACACATTCATGGTTTTAAGAATTTTCTTGATCTTTTTGAGGTGGACGAAAATGTTGTCTACATCAGACTTTTTTCTCTATCTTTGCAAGATAGAGCTAAGAAATGGTTCAAAAGTTTTTCAGTTGCAAGCATATTCAATTTTCATCAGTTTTTAGAAGTCTTCCTTGGTATATGGGAGATCAAGAGAAATGTTTTTCTTATTTTAGAAGAATATGATCATTTGAAAGTATAGCCAGGAGAAACAATGCAGTAGTTTTCAGCCAGATTCAATCAAGTTTACAATTCAATGCCTGCTGATATAAAACCTCCTCCTAGTTTAGCTCTCTTAAACTACCCAGATGCCTCTGATCCATAGATGGCATTTCAGTTGAGAGAAAGAAACACTTTTGTGCATTGTAATTTTTTCCAAGTGAATGAATGGAATAGTAGGTGATTCACAGGGATTCTTTTGTCAGAATTTTGGTGGTTTTGTGCTCCATTGAGTTGTAAGTTATATTATGTGTTTACATTCCTTTAATATGTATCTTATTTATTGGAAAAACCATATGTTTGATCCAAAATTCATCTTAATGGTGCTATGTTTCAGTTTTTCCAAGTTATCAATGTTTTCAGCTTAAAGCATCACTTTAGAATTCATCACTAGTTTGATTCTCTAATGTGTTTTTATTTCACCCTTTCTACATTCACTTCCTACAACAATATGATCTGAATCCTCCACCAAATATTCCCACCTCACCCATATAAAAAACCCCTCTATTTTCCCATCATATCATTGGAAAGAAAATTGATTTGGCATGACTCCATGCCCAATATATGTGTCTCTTTTCTCATTAACAGACCTTTAAAAAATAAACTTTGTTGAGCTTATTACCTAGCCTAATATATTATTTAGTGAGTCATTTAAGTGAGAGATCCCTCTGCAAGGCTAGAAGGGCTATATTCTAACCTAGAAATTGTTGGATCATGTTGTCATCGATGCCAATAGTTTGATTGATTGATGTCAAGTGATTGATTGATGTCAAAGGATTGATTGATTTATTATTGATGTAATATAATATGTATTTTCCTTGATGAGAATGCATAGATGAAGGTGGATTAATGAGTTTTCATTGATACATGATGAAGATGGATCGATGTGGTTTCATTAGTATATGATGCATTGTTGGAAAAATGTATAGATGACTCATTATTGTCTTATCATGATTGATAAGGTGCACAAATGGATGAACTACAAAGTGGTCCCCTTATGGTGAAATCCCTCACGGGAAGATGCTTTGTGGATTGAGTTATCCTAGAAGAATGGTTGGAGGACCCATGCTCTCATTATTGTCTTATCATGATTGATAAGGTGCACAAATAGATGAACTCCAAAGTGGTCCCCTTATGGTGAAAGCCCTCATGGTAAGACGCTTTGCGGATTGAGTTATCCTAGAAGAATGGTTGGAGGACCCATGCTTGTATGTGGAATAACAAGATGAAGATCAAGAAATTTTTTGGTGAAACTATCCTATATGGATAGTACTTGTCATGCCATTTCTGGTGGTATGTGGAATGTCACATAACTCCTCATGGTTTGAGAGTTATGGCCTTACGAAGATGAAGGACCCCCACATGAAGGCTTGAAGCCCCCAAGGTCAAAGAAGTCAAAGTGACCTACAAAGTGGTCCCCATGGTGAAAGCCCCTGTGGTAAGTGACGCTTTTATGGATTGAGTTATCCTGTGAAGAATGGTTGGAGGACCCATGCTTTGTATGTGGAATAACAAGATGAAGATCGAAGAAATTTTTGGTGAAACTATCCCATATGGATAGTACTTCTGTCACACATTTCCGGTGGTATGTGGGAATGTCACATAACCCTCATGGTTTGAGAGAGCTAGTGGCCTTATGAAGATGAAGGACCCCTACATGAAGGCTTGGAAGCCCCCAAGGTCAAAAGAAGTCAAAGTGACCTAAAAGAAGAAATCATTATTTAAAATGATAAAGCAGCGGACAAAGTCAAGGTGGATTATTTAAATTATAAAGAGAAGGGACAAAATCAAGAAATGATAAAGCAGACAAAATCAAGAAGGAATATTTATGGAAAGGAGTTAACCCTAAAATATGAAAATAGGTTAAGTGACTCAGAAATGGGTTAATATTATTTAATGATAAATTTATGATAATCTTCAAGGTGGATTATTTAAATAATCAAGAGAGAAGTGACAAAATCAAGAAATGATAAAGTAAGGTGACAAAATTCCAAGAAGGAATATTTAAAATGATAAAGTATTGAGAACTTTTATATTTATGGAAAGTGTTAACCCTAAAATAAGGAAAAATAGGTTAAGGACCTAGAAATGGGTTAAGGGACCTAAAATGGGTTGGAGTGACCTAGAGGGATGAAAGTATAAAATAAGATAGAAATGGTCTCTTGTAGATCATCCCTTTGTGGATCAATGGAGAGCTTCAGAAATATTCCTTGAGCATTAATGGAGATTCTTGAGTACTTTTGGTGTGGAACACCTGGAGAATTGTACTGCATTAGGTGACTGAGGTAACCAAGGATATATAAGTCTAAATTCTGAGGAAAGTGAAGAAACGAACAGAAAATGCAAGGAAGGATAAATCTTTGATGCGAAGCTTTGCTGCATACATTACGTGGTCATCTCACCATTTTCGCTATAAATGTTTTCTATAATGATTCAGATCCCAAAATTGCCATGCAAGTGAGAAAACGTATCCAAGTATCCGGGTTAAAAATTAATCTCATGGGTCATTTTCTTACTTTTGGAGTTACTTTCCATGGAAAATAGGGCTTGTGACCAATCCTGAAACTAGTCAAAAAACAAAGCCTCGCAAAACGTCATAAATTATTCATATAACATATCCAAATTTAGTGAGACCAATCATGTTGGTTATATTACACCCATAGTATTCTATAATAGCTTTCCTTTAGACTGATTCAGCAGAAAATATCCAGCTACACTCTGGCCAAGGTCGCCTCTAAATAATCCAAAATCCACATCATACGCATTTTTTCATAACTACTTTCTGAGAGGCAATGTAAGAGGCCACCTAGGAAGAATTGCATAAACACACTAAAGAAAAATTTTGTATCATTTTTAGATCTCCATTCATTACAAGTACAAAGCATGATTATTTCCGTTGTATGCTTGACTAATCCAAAACTAGTCATGGTTGGGATAAGTAGTTGATGATTTTGCACATACATGAGGTGCATAGTTGATGATGTTGGTACATATTGATGAGTCATTGTTGATGATTGAAGGACCCATGATTGGTATATACTTGGTACACATGGTTGATGCACTTGTTTATGGTAACAAAGTTGATTACAAGTTGTTTGGCAATGTGCTGGTGCATGGTTGATGCTCTGGTTTATGTTACAGATTGATATTCATCGAGGATTGTTGCCTCATCTCAGCTTGCGTATCGAGAATGTAAGCTGAGTCTTGCATATAGAGTTGGTGCCTTGTAGAGTTGTACTCTATCTCGTTGTTGCTGAAACCCTGATTGAAGTCCATAATAAAAAGAAAAAATTGTACATACATCTGTGTTCCTTGTGTTCCTCGTGGAGATGATTTGTTGGATGATATATTGTTGATATATGTTGGGTTGATATGTATTCACATCTAACCAATTATTAATGACAACAATGGGTAATAAAAAAATGTTGAATGCTAATTAATGAGTTTCGTGTAAGAGGGAAGTTTTGGAAAAAGATCCTCACTCATTCACCCCCTAAGTGTGGTAGGTGTGTCCAACATAAATGGTTTGTGGTTACCTGTGCAGTTTCTCCCCTCAGCTTGGAGAAATTACGGAGTGCTAAAACTTTCTATGTGATGAATTCTGAGAGAATGTGTTTTTTATCCTTTACTTTATTTGTCTTAGATTTTACATATTCTTTGATACCAAGGTTCTTTATCTCTAGTTCAAAGTTTGGTTTCTTGATATCTCAACATTAGAAAGACAATTTTGATTTTCTAACTCATAATTAAAGATTTTTTTTGTAGCAAATCAATTTTCTCTTATTTTCAATTTCCCTACAATTATATATTTTCTCTTTAAACTTGGTTCTGCTACTTCTTTTAACAATATTGATATCTTAAAGGGAATCATCTTCTACTATCTCCTATGGTTTAACCAATAAACTACATCGCTAATTGAATCTATCTTGTGGATTGAAGTAAAGTAGAAAAATTTACCTCGATGAAAGTATGACATGCCTTGACTTGTTCATATTTTGAAAAATAAAATAAAATCTTATGTCGACATTGCAAAACCTTTAAAATTTATACAAATTAAACTGAAAAAAAACACTTCAAAGGTTTTTTTAATAGTGATTGATTACAAAGTTAGTTCTAATTATTTTTAACTTAATATGACGATGTTTTCTTAAGTTTGATAGATGTTTTGAATTCCTTATCTAGAATTATGAATATGTTTGTTTGTTTTGTTTTTTTAATTTTGATATTATTTTGTTATTTTACCTTTTTTTATAATTATTAATGTTTAATATTTGTTTGTTCATATACTCGAAGAGGTTTTTAATGATCCACCGAGTGATGAATACATGGAATCTAGCATGATTCTAGGATGACATACTTTCAATAGAGATGCATGTGATGATTTGTTAGAGGCAAAATCATAGCCCACTTGCAATGATTGTTCTCTTAGCATTATAAAATATTTATTTTAATTCCCTTTGCTCAAATGAATTGTATTGTAGGAAAATTTATTAATTTATGAAGTGTATGCATACCATGATCATCATAGTCAACACAATGGACATGTACACAATGTTATAAGCATGTTCAACATAGTTAAAATACTAAGAATGGTCAATATAGTCCATAGATGTCAACTTTGGCATAATAAACCTTGGTTCGCATAGTCAACCATGGTTGGCATGTTCAACATAGTTATCCATGGTCAATTACAATCAGTTATAGTTAATAAATTCAAATGTGATCAATGTGATTTATGTGGTGAGGATTGTTTTCAACAATGTTCAGAAAAACCACAGTGTTGCTAATGGATTGTCGATGTTATGACCACCATTAAGGATGAGAACGAGGACATACGAGTTCACAACAAAAATAGATCCAAACTTGAATGATTAATAAAAAACAACAGAAGACATAATGATACCAGCAATAGGAAAGTAGTAAATCTCTCGTTGTATGATTCAGAAGAATTTGAGCTTAGCATCTTAGGGAAAGGTCTAAATTTTGCAGTTTCCCCAAACTCCATTTTGATTGAGAACATCATTTGTTGCATTGAAAATAGTATCCAAACCCTAACGGATGAAGAAAAAAACCTCGTAAGACAAGATTTCTCCCTCATTCTACGGAAGGCAAAACCTCCAATAAGCAATATCAGCAAGGAAGAACACAAAGCTCTAAAAAACATCAGAAATAATGAAAACTTCGTCATTCTTAGAGCGGATAAAGGTGGAAAACAATACTTTTGAACCAAAACGATTACGACACAAAAATGATTGAACACCTTTCCCAAAGTGACAACTATAGGAAACTTCCCAACAATCCCATCAAAAATATTATAAAAGATGTTAAGAAATCCATCAATGACTCCAAGTTAGATGAAAGAACTAAAAAATGTTTGAACCCCAAAAACGAGATCACTCTTAGGATTTACGGCCTAACGAAATTTCACAAAAAAGAGGTTCCTCTCAGAACCATAGTGAATACCATAGGCTCATCAACCTATGAAACAACTAAACATGTAGCCAAGATTCTTAGCCCCCTAGTAGGCCATATTGACTCCTTCATAAAAGACTCCAATGAATTTATCAAAATCATTGAAAATGAAAAATGGAAACCTGAAGATACTCTCATAAGCTTTGACGTAGTCTCCCTTTTCATGAAAATCCCCTAGATGAAGCTATCCAGGTTGTAAAAGAAGTAACTGATCCAGAAACATCGAAACTAGTCAAGGTTTGTCTTCGCTCCATGTCCATTATACCCTATTGTTGCCAATAGTTTTATGGAAAAATTTGAAAATAGAACCATAGAATCCTATCCTCTAAAACCAACAAGATGGAAAAGGTTTGTTGATGAAACCAATGTAATTTTTTCCCATGGGAAAGAAGAAGTGGATAAATTCTTTCAACACCTAAACAATATCTCAGAAGACATAAAATTCACAATGGAACTTGAAGAAAATGATAGGATCCCTTTTCTAGAAGTTCTAATTAATAGGAAACACAATGGAAGCTTAGGACATATTGTGTATAGGAATAAGACCCACACAGAGAACTATCTTCATGCAAACTCCCATCACCACCCCAACCAGAAACTAGGAGTCCTAAAAAATCTAGCCACAAAGGCCATAAAAATCTATGATAAAGAACACTTTGAACAAGAAAAACATCACCTTCCCAATATTTTGAGGATTATTGGATATAAAAATAAAGACATTAAAAATGAAATCAAAAAATCCAAAGAAAAAATGAACATAGCACCTAAATCCCCTAAAAACCAAACCCCGAATAGCATTGCTTACCTTCCTTACATCCAAGGAGTAACAGAAAATATTGTAAGAGTCCTCAACAAAAAAGAGAATAAGACCTCCTTCAAACCACATGAAACCATCAATTAAAATATGAGATCCGTCAAAGACAAACTTGACCCGCACAAATGCTAAGGAATTTACAAAATTGAATGCTCATGCGGTAAATGCTACAACGATGAAAATGGGCGCTCCTTTCAAGTTAGAATTAAAGAGCATGGAGCTAACATAAGGAATGAATGCATTCGCACCTCATCCTTAGAAGAACACTCCCTGAAAACAAAACACCATGTGCACCTAGAAGAGACAAAAATTTTGGCAAAAGAAAACCACCTATTTAAACGTCGCATTACGGAAGCGATTGAAATCCAAATGAATAGAAGAAACCTTAATAGAGATAATGGGCTAGAACTAAATGAAAATTGGTTCCCTTTAATAAAAAGAAAATAATAGTTAAGTAATGAACTTTATAAAAAATCTTAATTTCAAATTAAAAACACTTTTAGTTCTAAAAATTTTTAAAAATCCTATTTTTCTAACACATGATTAACAAAAAACTATTCATTATTATACATGCCGATAGGCATGATATATAGTGTTGAGTTAGGTTTGACTTTCTATTAGTTCTTGGTTGACCATAAAATATACACCCCTTTATCTAAAGTTTAAAAAAATAATGATTAATTTTAAATTTTAAATCTCATTTATCTCATATCTTATTGGCCAAAAACTTTGAAGTCTTATTGCTGCCTTCACTTCCCCCTATTTTATTGTAATAAATATTTCTGCCATCTAGTCATTTCATGCCTACTCGTTCTCTCCCTATCTCCTTAAACAATACTTTCATTATTATATTCGGCAGGTATATGCTACCTAGTAGCCTTGTTAAAATAGTCACTAGTTAAACTTAGACTCATTAATTTAATCCTCAAAACATAAAAAAAAAATTAATCTAAATCATTATAATTACTATGTTTTTTACCTTATTTAAAAACAACATTAAAACAACAAATTTAATCCTCAAAACATTAAGAAAATTTTAATCTAAATCATTATAATTACTAAGTTTTTTGAGGTTAATTAAAAATAATAATTAAAAAAAAAAAGTTAAAGAAAAAGAAAGAAAATTTTTAAATGAAAATAAAACCTAAAAACAAATAATTTTGAATAACTAAAATTAATTGTTGTTAAAAATTTCCGCTAGGATTATTTCTAGCCGACCTATAGGCTTCCTTTTTTCTTTAGTATTTAAAATAATCTTTTCTCTTCAATTTTAAACTAGGATTCTTGTCCTGAAGATGGATCCCGATATGGATCTGAAACGTTGACAATCCATTAGCAACACTGTGGTTTTTCCGAACATTGCTGAAAAAAAAAGTCAAATGTGTTGAACATGATAAACATAGGGAACACATTGAAAAAATTCATTATGGACAACCTAGTCCACCATGGTCAATAGTGAACTATGATCAATGCAGTTAGCAATTGTCAACCATGGTCAAGATTATCAAAAACATTAATCATGGTTAATATAGTGGACACATAGTCAATTAGGATTAGCACATTCAACAAAAGCAATCATAGTCAACATAGTAAATGTAGTTAACATAGTGGATATGACTAGCATACTCTAGCATGGTCAATAATCAATTATGATCAATGTAGTCAACCATGGCTAATCGTAATAAACCATAATTAACCATAGTCATAACTAACAATGCTCAACATAGTAAACTATGGTTAATAAAGTTAACCATGGTGAACATAGTTAAATCCATTGTATATATATGTAACATTGCTAGCTATAGTAAACATAATTAACCATGAATAACATAGCTAATTATGGCCAAGAAGTTAAAAATGTAAACATAGTAACACACCGAACATAGTAAACATGGTCAACATAGTCAACATAGTCCATGATGGTTAATAATGAACTATAATCAACATGTTCAATCATTTTCAACCATGGTCAACACATAGTTAGTTATAGTCAAGAAAATCAATTATAATCAACAAAGTCAATCATGGTCAACATAGTTAACACAAAATCAATGAACTTTGTCATCATAGTTAACATGGACAACATAGTCCACCATGGTCAATGGTGAATTATGATAATTATAGTCAATTATTGTCTATAATCATCAACAAAGTTAGCATATAGTCAATCATGGTCCACATAGTCAACCATGTCGGACATAAGCAACATACTCAACATGGTTAAATACAATCTACATAATCAACATAATCGAATATGATCAATATAGTCAATCACAGTCAAACTGGTCAACATAGTCCAACTTGTTAAACAATGAAATATGTTCATTGTGATAATCAACATATACGTTCAAAATTGAAATATATTCATTTCCTACTCTAAAAATCATGACTAATGAGTCTTAGTGTAATATGCTAGATATAAAATGTATGCAGAACAGAAATAAAATGCTAGAAATGCGAGAATAACAACAATATAACTAGAACATTCACCACAATAACACTGAAATGATATGAGAATAATAACATAAATAACACTTTGAATCTGAAAGCAATGTTCACGGGCCTCTTTGAGGGGGCATCCTCCAGTTGAGCAGAGCTCTATTACAATAATATCCAAGCTAGGGTTCTCATACCCTCGACTCCTATTTATACTAAAAAGAAGCATCTAGAAGAAGATCCTTCTAGAAGTGGAAGCTTCTATTAGGTCTTCTTACATTCGCCTTATTCTATTTTATTGAAAGGCCTTACTAATATTGAACTTTATTACATCCAAATATATTGTTCTACCTATGTGTGGGTTAGGACCCTAACATGTCCTCCCCCTTAAAAACAACCTTGTCCTCAAGGCTTGAGATGAGGAAATTGTTGCAAAATGGTAGTTGGTTCCCAAGTGGCATCTGCTAGAGTTGTATTTTTCCACTGGACTAGCACTTCCTTGATGGTTCTCTGACGTAGGAGACGCTCACGCTGGTCTAAAACTGCTTCTCGTTGTTGCCAAATGGATCCTTCTTCAGCTAACTCTGGAAGGTTGGTTTGAATTTGGCACTTAGCTCCAATCACCTTCTTTAAGAATGAAACATGAAAAACAAGATGTAGCTTCGAATGGTTGGGAAAAGCTAATTGATAGGCTACTTGTCCCACACACTTGAGAATGGTATGAGGACCATAAAATTTGGGCGCTAGCTTCTGACAATGATTGACCTTTAGGGAAGTTTTCTTGTAAGGTTGCAATCGAGGAAACACCTGATCCCCTTCTGCAAATTGACGTTTAGAGTGACCTTGATCTGCTTGCTGCTTCATGCGATTCTATGCCATGACCAAATTCTCTTTGAGGGTACAAAGAATAGACTTTCGAGCTGTAAGTGTTAGGTCAACCACCTGGACCTTCAAGGCACCCTACAAGTATGAATTAACTGAAGGTGGCTTCTATCCATATACCACTTCAAAAGTATTCATGCGTGTAGATGTATGGTATGAAGTGTTGTACCACCATTCAGCTAGGAGTAACCATTGAGCCCACTGATTTTTCTTTTCTGAGGAAAATCACCTCAAATATGTTTCCAAACACTTTTTGACAACTTTCATTTGGCCATCAGTTTAGGGATGATAAGTTGTGCTGAGATGCAATTTGGTGCCTTGTATCTTGAACAGTTCTTGCCAAAAATTGCTTGTGAAAGTTGGGTCACGATCAGAAACAATAGAGTTCAGCATGACATGAAGCTTGAAGACCTGATCCATGAAAATCTGAGCCATCGTGGATGTTGTAAACAGGTGTTGAAGGGAGAAGAAATGAGCATACTTGGAAAGGCGATCAACAACCACCACGATGACTGATTTATTTCCTTATTTGGGAAGCCGATAATAAAATCTGTAGAGATATCCTTCCAAATAGCAGGTGGAATCGGGAGCGGTTGTATTGTGCCTGGAGATTTGACTATTTCTCCCTTGTTGCATTGACACACATCACATTCAACGACAAAATTACGAATGTCATGTTTCATACCATCCCAGAAAAAGGAACGTTTGACCCTATCATCTATTTTGGTGAACCCGGAGTGCCTTGTTGTGGGTCATGAAGCTCAGAAAGTACCATGGATTTAAGCTTTGATTGTTTACTTAAATACAAATGGCCTTTGTATAGAAGTTCATCATGGAGTCAAGAGTACCCTAGGGAATCTGGAGCATTGGAATGCAATTGTTGGATCAACTGTGAACTTTTGGGATCTTGTAGCCATTCCTGGCGAATAGCTTGGAGCCAATCTGGTACAATGAATGAAAGAGAAAAAAGGGATCCTTCATCTTCATATTTTTGGGAAAGTTCATCTGCAACCACATTGCCTTTGCCTTTTTTGTAAATGATCTCATAATCATATCCAAAGAGCTTAGTCACCCATTTTTGTTGTTCTAGGGAGTAAATGTGCTATTCCAGAAAACACTTGAGGCTTTGATGGTCTATCTTAATTTGGAAACTTTGCCCCAATAGATAAGGGCACCACAGATCAACGACATGAAGAATAGACAACATTTACTTTTCATAGATGGATTTGCCCAGATTTCTTTTAGATAGTTGGTTGTTGGTAAAGGCCAAAGGTTGACCCTCTTGCATAACGACAACACCAATTGTTTTCCCTGAGGCATCACATTCCAACACAAAGTTCTTTGTGAAATTAGGAAGGGCGAGGACTGGAGTGGTGCACATGGTCATCTTCAAGGTTTGAAAATCTTGGGCAACAGCTAGAGTCCAAGTGAAAGAGTTCTTTTTAGGAGAGCAGTGAGAGGTGTTGCAATCTTCCCATAATTATTAACAAACTTGCAATAATACCCTGTTAAGCCCAGAAATCCATGCAATCTCTTAAGAGTCTTTGAGTGAGGCCAATCTTGCATAGCTTCAATATTTTTAGGATCCACCCTGACTCCATCCTTTCCAACCAAATGACCCAAGTATTATAATTCTGAGGTGCCAAAAGAAAATTTATATTGTTTCAGGAAAATTTGGTGCTGAGAGAGTAGATGGAGAACTCGATCCACATGAGAAAGATTGTTTTTCTAGGTTTTTCTATAGATGGGGATATCATCAAATAAAAATAAGACAAAATGGCAGAGAAAAGGACGGAAGACATGATTCATGAGGCTTTGGAAGGTGGAGGGGGCATTACACAAGCCAAAGGGTATGACCAAAAACTCATAGTGGCCCTCATGAGTTCTAAAGGAATTCTTGGGAATTTCTGCCTCTTTCATACATATCTGGTGGTAGCCCGAACGAAGATCTAGTTTAGTGAAGAATTGGGTGCCACTCAATTCATCCAGGAGGTCATCAATGACAGGAATGGGGAATTTGTCTTTGATGGTAAGTTTGTTGAGGGCACAAAAGTCAGGACACATTTTCTAAGAAACTTCTTTCTTTAGGACCATGACCACAGGAGAAGAGTATGGGCTCATACTAGGGTGGATAATGCCTGCATTAAGGAGTTCCTGGATCATTTTCTCAATTTCATTTTTTTGGGAAAAGGGGTGACAATAAGGACGGATATTGGGAGGAAGGATTTCGGGTACAAGGGGAATGGAATGACCATGAACACCATGGGAATGAGGGAGTCCTTGGGGAGTGGAAAAGACCAATTGATGTCTAGAAAGGATGGCTTTGAGGTCTTGCGAGACTGAGGGTGTTTCTGTTGCTCATATGGCATGGAGTTGGGCGATAACACTAGAATGACCTTTTTTTAGCATATTTTCCATGCGATGGGAACTAATGATCTTAGGTGAACCAGAGGTGATGCCTTAGAACTTATATTGGTGGCCCTCTTGGT
>SNQJ01S0215658.1:0-15549 GCA_010110895.2 Picea sitchensis | reverse complement strand
TCCAGGACCATGCTCAAGTCGCTCCTGCTCTTGGTACTCCATGTCTAGGACCATGTGGGCCTCGAGACATGATCTCCTAGTTATCCCTAGATATCGGGGATAACAAATCTATAACAATCGGGTTACACAACTGTCATGATGTTCCTCCTAGAAGACATCATTGAAATTGTTATCTGATTCAACTGTGTTTATATAAGATAGTTGGTTTTATCTCTTCTCTGCTTTCCTTTTCTTCCATCCACTCCAAGATTCAAAAGAGCACACTATAAAAATTTTCTCCTTGAAGTCGAGAATTATTTTACTATGATTAATCGAATGATTATGCATGCAAGGATAAACCCCCTCATAATTAACACTTTCCATGAGTTATTCTCAAAATCCTAGTCATCTTTCCCTTAAAACTGCTCACTTCCCCCTGTTGCATAATTATTCTGATGTATATCTTCTTGATGTAATGGTTACATGGTCTGCGAAACCAAACATTCCAAGTTCTTAATTTGTTGGAAACAGATTTCCCTATGGAGTCACCAGTTTGTTGATGATTAAAATCGCAACGATGAATTCTACCCGCAAAGGATTGCTAAGCCCTATTATTTATCTATGATAATAATAATTAACTAGTAGGCGGGACCCCCTTGTAAACTAGAGGTGCAAAGATAGACGTGTTACGCTTATATGTTGTTGTTGTTATGATGTTTCCTACATAGTCCTATACAGTTGATGATGCAGTCTTGGTTTAATTTGATATGATGACATGGTTGGTTGATGCATTGTTGCTAAATGCTATTGATATTCACTTGCAATACAAGGCAGTGCTATGAATATGAGGATTAAATTGTTTACAAGTGTTATGTTATGTTATAGAATTGATTAAAACAAAAAACTTATACATGATTTTATGCAAAGATAGTATGATGATATGGGATCTTGATCAAAACAAAAAGGAAAAAAACTAAGGATAAACCCTAATGTTATGGAAAAAGGGATTACATCTAAACCTTGAAAGTGTATATAATAGTGACAAATGTGAAGTACCTAGCTGCTACTATGCGATTGTGTTTAAAGGATTATATGGCAGTGCATATGGGAATGATAACATATGATTATTATTGAAGTTATGACATGTTTCGGGTGGCGCACTATACAATGGATATGGCATCGAATCTATACAATATATATGGCATTGAATTATGCAATGGTTATGGTTTGAATTTAATGGTTGATGTTATGTTAATGGAATTGCTTGTACGTGAAATTGAATAGGACCAGGTGAGGAAGAGATGTGCAATTACTACATGCCACTCCAAACCACCCTCGAGCTCGTCACATTAGCATAGTTGCATTGTTGCTCTGTTGGTTGTGGAAGCTCTGCGATTTCAGGTTATGAAAGGGAAAAATCGAGCCAGCTCTTCATTGAAGCAATTTTTCACAAGTATGGCTCTTTGCTTTCCATCCATGATGGACTCTTTGTATTATGAATCAAATGGTGGCTCATGAGTGCATGGGTTTTGTGTTTTTCTTGAGTTTTTGACTGAATATCAATGTTGTGTTATGGTGTCCTCTGTGGTTACTGTGGAATGTTGGCATTTTGAAGGAAAGTAATAGGTGTTATTGCTTTTTAAATTCTGCGCATTGGTTATTGATAAAATGAATTCGGTTAGCTTGGTTTTTTATGATGATTCTCTGTGGAAAATGATAACAGTGGTGCAATGAGATCTGAGTTTTATTTTTGTGGGGTTTTACCACTAGCCTGGGTATAAGTTATTGTCACCCCTTTCTCATCTCAGTCGTTGTTATGATTTGTTTCCCAATTTGCAATGTATTTCTCGACAATGGTGTGGTTCTCTTTGGATAAACCCCAAGCCATTGTTGTTATGGATTTTCCTGCTGTCACTAACAATGAAAGCATTCCACAATCCAATCTTGGTTTGACTAGAATGTCAAATGGAGGCCTGTGTATGTATTGAATGGATAGGCGTTGTGCTCTAGCATTCTTTTCACAAGATTTTTAACACTAGCTCCTCTCATATATGTTATAATGGCCATATGTTATGTTTGTGAGCCTCATTGTCAGTTGTTTTTCAAAGTTTATTGACCTCCCATGTTTTGGGAAGAGACACGGTCTCTCTGTGTTTTCGAGGATTCTTCACTATTTAAATCAACCCTTGTTTCCTCTCTGCAATAAAGTTTTAGAGGCATATGTGTGTGCCTAGGTTGTTGAGCTCGAATTGCCTTGTTTATACTCGTGAATTCTCTTTATAGCTCTTTCAAGTTCTCGGGGTTATAAGTTGAAAGACTGTAGGGTTTTCAAAGGAGCATGGCTCTCTATTATTCCAATATTTTACTTGTTTACCGGTGATTTCTTCTCGGTGGTAAATTATTTTAGGAGGTAAAAAGGATGACAAGATCTCTTTGTTTTTTGAAGGTTAAAAACACTCTCATTACCTGTCGGTAGTAAAGTTTATTGAATGAGACTTGGTTTTGGTTCTACTGAGCACAATTTGGTTTATCGAGCCTGATTTATTCTGTTTCTCCTCGGGCACCTTTGGTTCTGTCAAGATTTTGGTTTACCAGTTTAATGATTGTGGTAATTATAAAAAGAGCACAGGCTCTTTGAATTCAGAGACCATTTCTTGATTTATTCTTTGTGTTTTCTCTCTGTGATGAATTTGTTTGTACAAAAAAAAAAGTATGGTTACCTACATCCTGAGAGATTTCCTTTTGGCTGATTATGGTCTTTCTTACTGTGTTGAATCCTAGCATGATCATGATTCCAATTGAGTTGTAAAGGCACCTGTTTGTATGATCAATTCATCAAATATGATCTTGGTCCTGTCAATTTTAAAAGAGACACCTGTGTGTCGATATGGTTTTGTTCTCTTCATTCTCTTTATGTCTTTGTCTTTTATTGAGCGTTTCTTTTGGAAGGAAGTCTGTATGTGTTTGATGAATGCATATCTCAAGCTCAGAACTACTTTTTTTTTGGTTAAGTACTGTGGTCAAATTTATATTGGTATCGATTATATTGTTGAAGGCCTGTGTATATGTTTGGTGCATTAAACTTGCTCTTGATTCTGTTCAGATTTAAGGACCTATGTGTGATTAAATCGGGCCCAATCATTGTTTGATGACAATTGACTGTTGGTGGTTAGCGTTGGGTCTATTATCATATTATTTCCAGGGATGAATATTGGATATAAATAGTGGAATCGATGTGCATATTATGTTTGTTTTAAAAAGAGAGATCAACATTAGAGCATGCAGGACTGTGGCTCGAATGGTTATTTGTTATTATGGAGTTGGAGATGATTTGAATAGTCATTATATAGGATGCACAGATTGACATAAATTGAAGAATTCTGGAAAATTATATTGTTTTATTGAAGACAACAGTCAATCTATTTGCTATTGAGGAACAATTAAATATTTTTGGTCTTGGAAGTGGATGCTTTTTGGATTGAAATTGAAATAGAGCTATGATTGATGTTTGATTTAATTTATTTTATGCACAATATCCGTATAATCCCCCCTCATTTTCTCACTTTTTTCATTCATTATAAATCCCCTCACGATCCCAAATTCATTTTGCATGCCCTGTTCACTAAACTAAAATAAAAAAATTGTATGATAATGATTAAAAAATGACATAGAGATAAGTGAAATATGATATATCTCGGTATTGTTTGCATAGTCAATTATTTAATGAATTGTCGAGTAGCACTCGTGTTCTTACTCCCTGTCACGATATCACTTTTTCTCTTATTACAATCCCCCCAGATATCCCATGAACCCTATTTCACCCCCTTCTCATTTGAAAATTATTAAATAATTTTATGGATTGGATTGCATGGGACTGATGTTAATTTATGAGCCAAACTTTGTTTCATATAAAGAGAATGTCATGTATGGTCTGTTAAGAGTTAATTGCTAATAATTGCTGCATACAGGATGAGCTTCTTCAGCAGAGGCAGTCATGGCCGAAACAATAGGGGCAGAGGTAACTGGAACAGAGGGCATAGAAGGCCCAAATTCTCAATACATTTTGATGCGGATCCTCAAGAGTTAAATCGGATTTTAAAAGGGCTGGGTTTTTCAATTGGATTGGGCAAGGGGATAGTTCAACCCCTAGACCATAGAGGCCTCCCTTCTAGCCCCAAAATGTTCTTGGTATCCTTGTACCTCCCCATGTATATTTGCAACCTGAAGTTCTCGAGAATGATGGATGGAAGGAGAATTTTCATAGCAGTCTCCACCAAAAGCCATTGGCTAGCCAAACTTGTCATTACCTCCTCCTCCTCCACTGTAAACCAGAATGCTCAAATTTCACACTCACCTATACAGTCCTACCACGCAAGAAAAAGACTCAAAAACAGGGCTTTACTATATCCATGACGAAAGGTAAAGATCTTTGGCTGTTTTTTCCTCCTCTCCTTCAAGTTACTTAGCCAAGTGGGTCCTCATTTATGCACTTGGCTCCCCATGTATGGTGGTAGGGGTCAAAGCCTGCGGGTTCCACCCAACCTAAAGGGGCTAATTATTCCAAGGGGACAACAACAACAAAGGGAATAATTGCCTCTCAAGTGGCAAATATGGATTTTGTTTATGTCCCATAATTTATTGTTAGGGACATTGGTTGCATAGAAGTTTTGGACAACTTATACTATTTTTTGGGTGTTGTGGATGAGGACACATGTTTTGGATATAATTGGAAATATTTATGATATTCAAATTTCAAATTTTGGAAATAATTATGGGAGCCGCAAGGAGGCATGTGTTTGATTGTTTTCTAATTATGTTTACTTTTTGAGAAATAATTAGAAGTCACAAAGGGTCCCACCTACTTAGTTATTATTTAATAAAAGACACTTTATTATTATTATTATTATTTCTTCCTAAACTAAAAAGTTAGTTGAGTTTTAGTTAAGTTAGTTAAATGATGGTAGTTAGTTGCTTCAATAATTTTGGAATGCATAAAGCCAAATGAGGAAGGAAGAACAAGTGGAGAATAGGAAAGCATGCTAAGGTTTGATCCTTGAGTTTCTATTGAGATAGTTCAATTTTCATTCATTCTTCAATTCAATTAAAATATATTTCTCTTTTTATATTCATGAGGTCCTTTTGTAGACAACAAGGTTCAAAGGTGAACCATATCATTCAGGATGCTTGTTTATGAAGTGTTGATCTATATTTGATAATATGTGTAGAACTTGTCTATTTATAGATTGAGTTTTTATGAATGATAAAGGATGTTAATGCGAGGAGTCAAGTGGGAAATGAGTGGTAGCAAGTTGATCCAAATTTTAAAATTCAGTTTTTACTTCCTAGGGTCCTTTGTATGAACATTGAGGATTTCTAAGTTTGACCTTGGTCCATACCCCCACATGGATTTTGTAAATAGAAGGATACTTTTGATTTATTGGAATGAAACAAGCGATTGCTATTCTGTCTCACTTGTGTTAATATGTGGCTTGATATTTTTTCTTTTGATCTCCACATTTACTTTCTGCAATTTGTTTATATTCATAAAATTATATAAAAATCATTATATATTTGCTAACAATCTTTTATTTAAAAAATCATCCTAAACCCTTATAATTAATACTTGTGGATTGAGAAATACATTTTGAGGCTATAAACATAGGGTAACATTCACGGCTATCTTTCCTTATCCAAGTAAGATCTGAAAATGCTTGAGTAAGATAAATTCATATAATTTCCCTCAACATTTATTTGGCGACCATCTTGGGAGATATTTCATATCTCTTTGGTTACGTTGTATGATTTAGATTATCATTGAATATATTTATATTTCTTCTTTGGTCTTTATTTCTTTTTCTTCATGAATTTGTACACATTGCAAGGAAGCCCAATATTGACCAGTCTTAAATATCGGACCAACATTTATTTAACCTTGTTTAATACCATATTAGAGACTACTAATGCACGGAGTTTGAGATTGAGCACTCATGAATTAGTAGTTGAACAAGACATAAATTTCCAAGAACATTGGGAAGCTAGAAAAACACAACCTAGGAATCAGACAGCAACTTTATTTTTCTCACAGGTTTGATATTCTTTTCATGTCCTTAGACCCTCATTTTTCTAGGAGAATAAGAGGTTTATCACATGAGATAAGTCCATTTTCTTAAATAGGAAGAAGAAAACGTTGTTTTTGTGAGTAACAAAGTACTCCTAAGGAGAACACTGTCTAATTCAACTAGTTAAGATCTTTCTCCTCACTTCATTCACAAGGTCATGGTGGTGGATATGGGAACCTTTGGAGGTGCTTCTTCATATCAACCTTCAACCTCATCGGTGATTGGTATCTTATATATTCATTCAAGTCCCTGTCCAATCTACTAGGCCAGCCAAAGTCATAAAAAGTATGGGCTTTTGGTTTGAAGAAGATGCCACAAATACTAGGTGTCATGTTTCCTCCTCTTAACCTAGCACATGCTATGCATCCACTTGCTACTTTAGAATATCCCTATGTTTTCAGGAAATAATACGGTCACTATGAATGAACACTTGTTGGCATTTTCTAATGCATGTCACAACATAGGATCCAATGACAATGATAATTGTATGTGCTTATTCGTCAATTCACTTGAAGGGAAGGCAGCGATGCGATTTCTTTGACATTCCTCCTAATATTATTTCTACTTAGGAGGAGTTAGTTTATTGGTCAAGTCTACCTATGGGTAGTCCAAAATCCCAATGGCAGTTATGGGAATTACAATAACATTGTTACTTATAAAAGTTGAGGCACAAGTATTTCAACTTCGTTTCAGGTGGCCATAACCAAATTCTGAACATTCACCCCTCAAACCATGCATTTTCGCATACCCACAAGCTTCTCTACACGCCCCTACCATCATAGAATTGAGGAAAAAATCCATTGATAACCTTGGTTGCTTTGCATGCTTGTTTAGGTATGAAGAACAACTTGAAGAAAGACGGTCTTACCAAAGGGAGACTGATTAAGCGAGATGAATTGTGTCCTCCCTCTTACAGCAGACATGAATAGCAAATGATAGCATATGGCGAGAAAAGAAATGTCCCTTCACTTACCCCAGGGCCTCATCTTCTTCTTCACCACCTTTAGGAATCCCTGGCTTTAACCCTAAAGTCATTATGTCTCGCAGTTGGTGTAAATTTTGGGAGGAACACCGCGAGGAAAGTACTTGTGAGGTAAAGAAGCGTGCCAAAGATAAAATATAAGTACTTGACTGAGACTACTATTGTTGTCCCTAGACTTTACAGAACCATAGGATGTCATGATCATAAATACTAGGAAAAAATCTTATGCTCCAAGTAAAATATGATCCTCCTCACACACTTCTAGCCCAGATCATCTTCACCATTTGCCTAGACAGGTTTCTAAGGCTCACATTCAAGGAACTATCTCATCTTCCCTCTTTCAAATACAACATTTAAATCAATTGGCTAAAATTAAAGCTGATGTTACCCTCGTATACATGGTTGTCATCCCATAGCAACAAAATCATCTGAAAAATTTCATGGAAGGAAAAGCTTCCAACATAGCCAATCTTTTTGAAAAGACGAAAGAAGAGGATTCCAATGTAAAAAAAAATAGAATAAACAAAAAAAAAAAAAAAAAAAACCCCGTTTTTTTATTTCTGTAAGATTATGGACAAAATAGCCCATTGTTGTCTCATTGATGATGTGAGTTTAGGTGATGTAATGTCAAAGATTATTATTGAAGATATAGGATTGTCTTGTAAAAATGAAAATGCTAGAAACATTCTCTCTTATAATAGTATACAACAATCCTGTACAGGTGAAATGAAGTATGTGACTTTGGTTCTGTGTGCACATCACGAAATAAGGACAACCCTCAACAATCAGGTAATTGATTATGCAGGTGAGTAATTACTCAATCATCTTAGGAAGATGTTGGCAAGATTTGATGAGTGGATACCTCTCACCCGATGGGACACATATCTGTTCCCGGAAATGGTAAGAACATTATAGTCCTAAGGGAGAATAATTTCACCTTATATAGAAAGTGTCCCACAACTGAATGTGAATTATACCGAGGAGGACCTAGGAGTGTATTCCATCTTCAGAGATGAGGAAAACACTACCTTGGAACAAATCAACATAGAGGATGGGATGTGGCATATATACTTTGATGGTTCATGCTCCAATGGAACAACAAGTCCTGAGTATTATCTTGTACTCTCGTGTGGGTAAAATTCGTAACTTTTCCTATAGGTTAGATTTTGCTTGCACAAAAAACGTCACCCCGGGTGGAAAGCGTTACTTCTAGGCGGTGAAAATGCCTGCCTATAATTTAGGTTTATTGGTCACCTTCTGAGTTTTAGGAATTTTCTGAACTTATTTTATGAAGCCTTATGCAGTAAGATATATTCTCCTAGAAACAAGTTAATGAACATTACACCCAATCGGTTTGGGAACTTATCTCTAACTTGCTATCTTTCAACATCACTCATGTTAAAGGGAACTAAATTCAATGGATGAAAGCTTAGTTGTTTTTGTAGCCTCTCTAACTAGATATACATACAAAGACCCAATTGTACGCTCAATATTTGTATCGTCCACCATCCTTCCATCCATCCACCATCCTTGTCCATTTCCTTCATCCGTCCATTCCATCCATCCATTCCGGCTCCTTCCGTCCTTCCATCCATCCATTCCATTCCTTTCCATCAGTCCTTCCATTCCATCCATCCTTCCATTCTCCATCCATCCATCCCCTTCGTCCATCCTCCATCCATCCATTCCTTCCATTCCATTCCTTCCATTCCATTCCTTCCTTCCTTCCATCCATCGTCCATTCCTTCCATTCCTTCCTCCGTCCATCCATCCTTCCATTCCATCCATCCATCCTCCATCCATCCATTCCATCCGCTCCCTCCATTCCATCCATTCCTCCGTCCATCCATCCATCCATCCATCCATTCCATCCATCCATCCGTCCATCCTTCCTTCCACCATCCGTCCATTCGTCCGTCCATTCCATCGGCTCTCCGTCCTTCCATTCCATCCATCCATCCATCCCTGTCCATTTCCTTCCATCCATCCGTCCATTTCCTCCATTCCGTCCTTCCTCCATCCATCCATTTCCGTCCTTCCTCATCCATCCTCCATTCCTTCCATTCCTCTGTCCATTTCACCATTTCCTTCCATCCATCCATTATCCTTCCATCCATTTCTCTTTCATCCTCCATTCCATTCCTTCTCCTCCATCCATTCCATTCCATCCTCCATCGTCCATTCCATCCATCCGTCCTCCATCCATTCCATCCTCCATTCCATCCTTCCATCCGTCCATCCATTCCATCCGTCCATTCCATTCCATCCATCCATCCATTCCGTCAGAACTCTCTTCCGGGCCATCATCCGTCCATCGTCCATCCATCCATCCTTCCACTCCATCCATCATCCATCCCGGGTGTCCATCCATTCTTCATCCGTCCATCCGTCCTTCCATTCCATCCATTCCATCCATCCATCCATCCATCCATCCTCCGTCCTCCATTCCATTCCTCCATCCTTCCGTCCATCCATCCTTCTCCTTTCCTTCCATCCTCCATCATCCATCCATTCCATCCATCCATCCATCCATCCGTCCATTCCTCCGTCCATCCATCCATTTCCGTCCATCCTCCTTCCATTCCATTCCATTCCTTCCTCGTCCATCCCCATTCCATCCATCCATTCCATCCTCCATCCATCCATTCCATCCTCCATCCATCCTTCCATCCATTTCCTTCCATTCCTGTCCATTCCTCCATTCCATCCATTCCATCCTCCATTCCATCCATCCATTCCTCCTCCATTTCCATCCAGTCCTCCATCCTCCATCCCTCCTCCATTCCATCCATTCCATCCATCGTCCGTCCATTCCGGTCTCCTCCATTCTCCATTCCTGTCCATTCCATCCGTCCATCCATTCCATCCGTCCAGTCGGGTGTCCCTGTCCTTCCTTCCTCCGTCCATTCCTTTCCTCCATCCATCCGGTCCATGTCCTCCTCCGGTCCATCCATCCATCCTCCATCCATTCCATTCCTTAGTCCATTCCGTCCGTCCATTCCATTCCATGTCCATCCTTCCTGTCCTCCATTCCGTCCGATCCATTCCGTCTTTCATCCGTCCTCCTCCGTCCGTTCCTTTCCTCCATTCCTTCCATTCAAATCGATCATTCTGAATAATAATAGGTACATTAGTAACTCTTCCCACATAGGGGTTATCATCTTTCCTTTGAACAAACCTATCCTCCCCAATGAAGGTACCATGGTAAGAGCTTTCCCAAAATTTGCCAAGTGCTTTTCGGCATAATATTCATAATGTTTCTTCATCAAGACCACAGTCTATGTTGAAGTCTTCCATTCTTGCAACTATGCATTGTTTTTCTTTCGGGATCACGGAAGTGGCTGACATTTTGTGATCATTCGACTGTTTCTTTTTAGGCTGTAGTAACATAGTCTACGATTCTTTCTCTTTATGATTCTCTAACTTATATCCTTAGTTTCTTGACTTTCTTTATAGATTTCAGCATACATGTTCATCCTTGCTTTCAACTTTAGCAATCATTCTTGGACAATCCTCAACCTCATGACCAATGAATTTTACAACAAGACAAATAGAACTTGTACAGGGAGATGCCTTAGCAAGATGCCCGGTCTTCTGCAAGTATAACATAATGTCAAGCCTCTTTATTTAAATGATCCCAAACCTCTTCTATGTTTCTTTTAGCTGTAGTAACATAGTCTCTGATTCTTTCTCTTTATGATTCTCTAACATATCCTTAGTTTCTTGACTTTCTTTATAGATTTCTTGTCTCATGTTCATCCTTTCAACTTTAGCAATCATTCTTGGACAATCCTCAACCTCATGACCAATAATTTTACAACAAAGACAAATAGAACTTGTACCAAGGAATGCCTTAGCAAGATGCCCCGGTCTTCTGCAAGTATAACATAATGTCAAGCCTCTCTTTATTTTAAATGATCCCAAACCTCTTCTATACTATGCACTGGGATCACAGTGCTGGACCTGGAATCTGCAAAAATTCTTTCTAGGTTCCTGCATCCACTTATTAGTCCAAAAATTCTTTCTATGCATAGGAATAACATATCTTTCTCTATTTCTATCAAATTTATTCATATCAATCCTTTATTATATCCATTCCCTAGCTTTCAGAATAGGACAAAATCTATCAAACATACCTATATTCATGCTTTTGAAACAAAAATTTTCACTTATCTTACCCTTATCAGAGAACAAAGATTTAAGATCTTACCTCTTTTCTTCAGATCGACTTTCTTTCTTAGCACAGAGCTTCGCAAGTCAAGTAGAATACTGCACATTACAGAAACAGATCTACGCACATAGATTTATTTTTTCTTAAGTTCCCAACAATCATAGTTTCAGGTCCCGACAACAGAACCATTTATTGGCATAGGGGTAGACCCAGGGTTCAATGCTTCAAAAATGCACCAACAAAACCCTAACTACCAACCCTTTAGGCAACACCTGCGAAGCAGATGAAGTCTCACCCGAGTTAGGAGAAGGGAGGGTTGCAGGAAACAGGTGTCTACAACAAAGTTGGGACATAGATCTGTGATTATAACACTTTACAGAACACTCAGACAACAATATGCATTAGTTCATCAATGTCATTCACATCTCATATTAAACCCTTATTACAGATCAAGGCAGTAACAATAAATATCAAGTACTTTCATTCACTTAGCACATAAGATTAGATTATACATAGCACATTCAACATCAATAGAGAACTAAGCATCCATAGATCTATATAACATGCATTATAACCACATCACTAAGTAGATAAACACATAAACGACATCAACAACATCGCGCAAAGCACATCAAGACATAGGATATACATGGTTCACCCCAGTGTAGGGATACATCCACCAATCTTCTTCTTCTTCTTTATTAGTGTGCAATCTTCTTATAGGAAATCACTCTTGTGCACAAAGCCACAAAGCCTAGCTTTGTTGAGGACAAGTGATATGCACACCAAGCACCAGATCCACCTTCCCAAAATCAGTTCAAGGCACAAATCCCAATCTTCTGTCAAGCACAAAGACTTAGATACAACGTCTGATTGCACAAAGCAACTTACAATCACTTGCACTTATCTCTGCAAGCTTTAACACATTCTTGCACAAAGCCAAGACTTACAACATAATATGCACATAGCCAACTAGACCTCTTACATCACTTAGCTACTTATTTATACATTGAAAAAAGGCCTAATCATGGGTAAACCCATGGGATGACATCCCTTAACCCATTACATAAACCCTAAAACCCTTTGTTGTGTCCACAAGCCCACAAAACAAGTGAGATTCCAGAATCTCAGCTCCGCCTGGGCACTCCATCTTCGACCAGCCTTTCGAAGTCCCAAAAATTGTCAAACACGACCAATGTTTCCTCAAAAATTGGTCAAGGGACAACACCAATTCTCTGGCTACAACTAGAAGGAGGCTACAACCCCCTATGTTCTCCGGCTACAACCACCTATCATTGCCCCATCCTGCCACCCTGAAGGATGAAATATAAGTGTCAAATGATGAAACCACTACCACATTGTCTCTATGATATATACTACTATAAACTTGTACCAATATGTGCCAACAACCTGTAACCAAACTGTACCAATAGCCTATAATAAATCCTGTACCAACAAAAACCAACAGGTACGTGACATGTCTATGTTGCAGCATGTGTATGTACGCATCCTGTCTATACTGCATCTTGCGTATGTACACAGACGGTCTATATTGCAACCTATTTACACCTTTCGAAGGTTAGGGTTCTCACTTTTTTGAAACTCAAACCCTTTACTGCCTCTGTCACATTAACCTGCAAACTGTCCCAACCCTGACCAATCAACCTGTACTATCAACCATGTACATCAATCACTCACACAACCTGTACCATCACAAGTGCATCAACTATGCACATTAAAATACCTCATAACCATCACCAAGACCAATATGTGGTTTTAATAATATGTCAAGATATCTATGCCACATCATCCATATACCATGTGTCAACAATACTACTAGCAATTGCCTCTAAACATGTACCAAACATGTACTAATAATGTGTCACCAAGACTACTAGCAAGTGCCTCTAACAATGCACCAAACATGTACCAATCATGTATCAACAAGTCAAACTATGACTCATCAAGATGTACCAACATCACCATACCATACACCTTATGTATGTGCCAACTCATCAACTATATGTCCCAACATGTATCCCAACCATATACCAAATACATATACCAATATAACCAATACAAGTCCTCTATCAATACATCACACAATCCATGATCCAAATACCATAAACCCTTACATCAAACCATGTGCCAAAACCTCTCTTTTATGTAGCCTCAAGTGTGTACCAATCATATATCAATACCACTAACAAAAGGCTCACACAATGTACCATAAGATATACCAATAACACTCACACATGTACCGGACATGTACTACAACATATCTGTCTCAAACCAACCAACAACTTCACTAACACATCACAACGAAAAACCCACTCCTAACCACTTGTCCACTTATAACCATTCTATCTATAAATAATAAACTCTCCACCTCTAGTTGCAACTAATTTATTTTTAATTATTTTCTTATTGCAACAACTTAACCCATGATTAACTCCTAGTCAACTTAACCCACTTGACTAGTCAACTTCTTCTAGGAGTTTCTAGAATAATTTGATTTCTTTGACCTTCTAGATAACTCATGAGGGTTCTCCAACTTCACAAGGCCATAAATCTTTAACCGTGAGGAGTTATGTGATGTTCCACATATCACCGAAAATGGCATGACATGTACTATCCATCTAGAATAGTCTTACCTGCAAATATACATATCTTCATACCATTACACATCAAACAAAATTAAGTCCCTTAACAATACTATTGTGGCTACTAGAATTTTATACCGGACTTATCCAAGGGTTGACATCAATCTATAAGGGTTGAAATCAATCTACAATATCACTCTCTAAGGGTTGACATCAATGACAACCAAAAATTCAAACCAATTGTCCATCAATCTAAGCCAACTGTCTGACAATCTCCCCCTTTGGAATTGATGGCAACACCAACATTGATGGAAACAATTAGTCATGGTAACATTTTCATCTCTCCTCATAATTGTTTCTATGTCTCCCCCTTTGACATCAATGGAAAAGGGTATCTTCCTTTGGGGCTACTCCCCCTGAATGTACTCTCCTTGGGTCTACTCCCCCTCTCTAAATGCCTTTGATCTTTCTTTGTGTTTCTAAGCCTCTAATTACTCTCTCTCCCTTCATCTGAATAATATTTTCCCATTTTAAAAAGGGTATCGCTTTGTTGCAACACTGAAGTCATATCTCTCATGCTTCCCCTATGACCATCGCTCCCCTTGGAAACATGCCTCTATTATCTCTCTCCAAGAATCTAACTCTCTATCCATACATCTGGGAAATATCTCCACTTGGAACCATACCTCTGTTCTTACCTCTCTGTCTGACAACTTCTCTGAATGATCTTTCTACATGTCTTCCTTCTTCTGTTTCTCTCCTATGACTTTTATACAAGATGTCGTGTAGATGACATGTAAGGATTCCTATACCTGCTTCCTTTTGAAGTTTTTTACAATGGTGCTTCCTTGTGTAATCAACTAACATATATGAAAAACATTCAAGAATAAGCATTCAAATATTCCTGTGTCATTATCATCCATTATGATAATGTTAATTTATCTCTTAACCACTCTCTAAACCAACTATGAACTAGTATCTGAATCCATGCTCTCATCCACTATCATATATCTATCCTAACATGCTAAGTGTTATTAGGGATCCATCTCTGTCCATACTGTCCATGACTCTGCTACTCAACTTTCCATAATGTTGACCCATATATCACTTTATTATTATGAAGTCTTCACTATTGCAGCTGACCATCAAATGTCAAATGTGTCCACTAGTCTTCTCTATCTGTAATCCAAACTCTACATATCTAGAAAAAACTGTGCAGAAGAATATTTCCCTGAATACAATCATAGACTTATTCTCGTGTAATTTAGTCAACTGATCAATCTATCATACTTAAATTCTGCTAACTGACTGCTCTAATTATGTCTACTCAAACTCTGTAAGCTACTCGAAATATGGTTCTCTCATCTATCTCAACTACCACATAGACTACCCCTATCTAATATTCATATTACCTGGGTGTCTCCAAATTGGATGGATCAGAAAAATATCCACTCAGATGTAGAGTCATCATCATCTTCGTCAGTAGACTCAACATCTCTATGAACTCTGACTTCTTTATTTGTGTCTATGGATTCATCTTGCACTAGTAACAATTTCTGAAAGTACAATCTCTGGAACCTATTCTTTATTCACCTATTCTTCGTTTCTTTCATTTCTTTTCAAAACCTTTATGTGTTAAGGTCCTAACCCGCACATAGGTAGATTAATGTATTCGGATGTAATAAAGGTCAATAT
>SNQJ01S0215656.1:0-13970 GCA_010110895.2 Picea sitchensis | reverse complement strand
GGATTGAATCAATGTTCATTCTATCAGATTGGTTCTTGTTTACATGTTGAGTCTTGTCATGAGGATTGGATTCCTCACATCTCAGTTGGATCTGAGATCAACAAGCCGAGTCTTGTTATGAGGGTTGGATTCCTCATTTCTCAGTTGGATATGAGAACTACAAGCTGGGTCTTGTATCAGAGACTTGGATCTCTCATATTTAGTTGAAGTTGAAGATATTAAAGGATTAATTTTATTTGTATTCATTCAAGTTAAATAAATAAAATAATGATATTTTATCTACTTCATACAGTTTGTATTATAAATGTTTATGAATAATTAATTGAACTACATATATATTATTCAGTTAATTTAGTTAATCTATGATAGTGTGAAAAGTAGCCAAAATTTTCATACACTGATTCACCCCCTCCCCACCCCCCCGTCTCAGTGTCAGTTTGTGTTTCCAACACCTGCCTCTTATTACATTAGGCTCAATATCAACATTTCCCATGCTGAAATGAAAACCTCTGAATTCATCTTCATTGTTGTAGGACCCTTGGTCATCTTCCATTGTTGTGGTTCTCATACAGGAAAACAAACTTCCTTCCCTAGCCTCTAAAATCTGCAGAAAATGTGCATGCAAACAATTTTCTATTAGACAAAAATGAATACATATGTAATTTTTGGAAAAGACTACATTAATTTTCTACCCTTTTAATGCCACCGATCATCTTCTTTTTATTTGATTGTAAAATTGTTATACCAAAATTTGCCACACCAAATTTGCATTTGTGAGATGGCCTAGTCTATTCCCTAGCTTGCAAACTTAAATCCCACCCTCATACATCAATGTCATCTAAACAACAACATTTTTGTTTTCATACGTGATTCACCCATTTGCAAACCACGTACATACTCTATTTTCCAGTGTACAAACTCTGTATGCCCTCAATTTTATGAAAAAAGAATGTTCCACATCTTCAAGAGGGGTTTTTCGGTTGGGCTCGTTCCCAAAATTCCCTTGGCCCGTACACAACAAAATAAAACCACCCCAACCCCTTGGGGATGGTATATAAGCACCTATTGGGGGCATGGATGGGTGGAAAACCTAGGTGCAAGATTATGCTGACGAATTTGCAAGCTTCCCTATTTCCCTGTGCCTCTGAGTAACATCCCCCTAATCTAGATTTTTTTTTTCAACATTCCTTCCTCTCTCATATATGACTATAGGGTGTGTTCCTATCCCTTTTGAGTCATTCAAGGAAGAGCCATTGTGTTGAGTTGATGCTTGAAGGACCAGTGGAGGAAAATGGATGGTTGGATTTGAGGTAGTGCCGACAGTGAGAGTAAGGTTGTAACTACACACTTAAATTGTTTTCAATAAAAGAGAACTCTCTTTCCCTCCATATTTGTGTAATATTGTTCATTTTGTTGATATATTTTAACTTTTTTGACATATTTGAATTTATATATTGCATGTGTAACTTGATTTCATGACTACCTTGTTGCAACATAGACTTGATCTCCTTTTGTTGGTTAGTATAGGAAGATATCAAGAGCGAATCAAGGTTCAAGAGCGAGGAATGAAATCAAAAGATAGGATACAAGGTGTGACCTCTTATTTTCTCTCTTCCAAATTAGTTATTTTATTTCTAGTTTGTGTTTGAGGATAGGGTTTGTCTTTTAAATATGGCCAGGCTCTATTGTAACATGACCCAAGGTCACAAGGTAAAAATCACATACCAAAATTGGTGACCACACTGGGGATTTTTCTCCTAGTTTGGGTCGGTCTTAGGGTTTCTTGTGTTGTCTTGATTTCTGTAATTTTCTTATTTTCTGAGATTTATTTAAAAGCATTTTTCATCTCAGAAACTTTTACCAAGTTTCTGGAAGATTCCATTTGATTGAAAATTTCTTCTTTTTAAAGTTTTGTTGAGCCATACATGATTTTCCTTTGCTTGAATCACGTATATACATGATTTTACTGTGTTTAAATATCATATGTATGCTCTTTTCTTTGTACATAGTCATGTTTCTATGTGATAATTTGGTCTTTAGGCCTTTCTCTCAGTTTTGGGAGAATTTGAGTTGGTTGTTCAGTATTATTTGAGCCTTCTGGGTTTTCTTTTTCTTTTGATTGGTGTGTTAAGTCTTTGAAAAAGTTGAAATCTTGCTAAAAGTTCTTGCTTGTTATTGGGTTAGTCTTTTGGTTATAAGGTTCTTTAGTTTGGTCGAAAGGTTAGTTGTGTGTGTTTGGGATTAGTTTCTAGTTAATTGTTGTATTCAAGTGATTATAGACTACTTGCTTTCTTCCTTTTTACCTTCTTCCCTTTGTTCATAAAAAGAAAAAGAAAAAATGCATCTTAGTTTCATTTCCTTTATTTTTAATAACATAAAAGACAAAAACAACTTGGTTTCTAGTTATTCTTCTCTTGTTCCCTTTCCTTTGAACTTTTCAAGAAAAAAAATTGCTTACTAGCAGTGACGTCTTTAGGCATTTTGATTGCTTTGATAGTTGTTGGTTTCGGTTACAATAGTCTTTTGTAAAAGAAAATAAATCCAGTTTGCAAAGTTATTTCACATTCTGTTCTGCACTTCCATTAATAAATAATTGTAGATTTTCATTGCAAAGTGGTTTAATATCTTGCATACAATAAAAAGTGCATTGTTTTCATTTTTGGAAAAAGTATAAAAGAAAGAGTTTGTTTTCATTTGATTTGAAGTGTTGTTACACTCTTTTTTTAGTGAATAAATTGCATTTGTGTTCTTATGTGTTTCTCTGTTGTGTCCATCAAAATACCATCTAGTTTCATCCATACCCCTTTTGATTAAATAACAACCCCATAAAATGAACTCTAACTAAAAATTTCTTAAACATTTTCATTTTATAGGGTAAACAAACTAGTTGTAGGCTAGGGCCTTGGTTCAGGTTGGAGAGTTAATTTCTCCAAGGCTAGAAAAGAAACATAGGAGTCTAAGCTAAAGATATTTCAAACCCAACTTTCGTATAAGTATAGTTGGGAAGCTCCTCTAATACAAGATTTAAACATGAGTTTGTGTGAAGGAGAGATGAGGAGATAACCGCTCCGAAGGTTAACTAACTGTAGTGGATAGGTCGTATATTGGGGGCTTTTCCTGAAGTGACACTAACTCATTTGGCACCAGTCCTATGTGAATTTTGAACCTAGTTGAGTTTTTCCTGAAGTGATACTCGCCCTCTCGATGTCAGTCCTTTGGAAGCTTCTAACCTAGTTGGATATTTTCTGAAGTGATAATGGCCCTTTTGTAAACAATCCTATGGAAGAGTTTTGGGCTTAGTTACCCTTTCCATATGTTTGATCCTAAGTGTTGATCATACCCCCTGGATGTTGACTAAGAGTTGGTGACCTTAGTCTATTTTTCTAGGGGTCTTAGAGGTGACTACAGGGGGTTTCCCGTGGTACCTGGGGCAGATTTCATATCACACTTTTAAATACTGCAAGAGGGTGCCCCGTGAAATGTGGGTACTTTCACCGGATAAGGATGGTCAGTGGAGGTTGAGATAACTACTCATTCGTTCATTCGTCAGTCCATGGGATTTAATAAACCCATGCCTTCATCCGGAAGGTACTTACCTTAATTTGCGACTATTGCAATCTCAAGACCTAATCCACCCGAGTCGAGATATTGGAAAGGTTGTTTTTCTTTGTTGTTTCCATTTAGGGATTTTCTAGTGGTGTGCTTAGCAATCGTATAATTTCTTAGGAAGGTGCGTAGGTGGTCACCTAGAGTTGACAAATCAAAGTGACTAACCAACCACCTCACTGATCGAGGATAATTCAAGGTCTTCCCCTTGAAGAAGTTGAAGTGAATCCTCCTCCACCTCCTTTGAGGTGTCGACTTAATAAATTTGAAACTTTTGTACGAATTGGTTTGATTGATACTTTGATTACGAAACTCGCATAAATAAATGTTTCAGAGCCAAAGGTTGTAACTGTAACTGATCTTGGGTCCGAAGAATTTGCCTCACATTTCAACCCTTCGTTAACTGGGCCTTACACTCCAGTTTTCATGCAAGTTCTACCTCACAGGTCAGAATTTGTTGAAAATAGCCCTCTTCACTGGGCCGCAAATGGAAGACACTCCAGAAGTGTATGGGTCAGGAGTTGTCATAACTCCCACTACGACAATCATCACTAGTGGGATATTTCCCCCTAATATGTCAAACCAAACAACTGGTGTGATTCAATCCACTATTGTCACACCTATCAATAGCTCTTCTTTGTTAACTGTTAGTTCCACCCAACCTTCTGGTGTTTCCATGTCATTACCTTCAATAACCAACACTTTCTCGTTCAGTATGTCATCGATGGGCATGTTAAATGCATTGACTAGGTCTCAGTCGACATCCCGAGTTTCTAATGTTAGTTTAGAGAATCCATCAATTCCCTACCAAGATGTTCCTTGGGGTGGAGTTCATATCCATTTTTCATTCCCTTTCGTCAGGAGTGGGGCATTCTTGTCTCTCAACCCTAACCCCTTTTGGGGATGGGGTTCTTCTATGGGTGGTGGATTCCAATCCATTAGCATGCCATCCACCTTGACCCAATTCAAATTGTATGGTGGGTTCAATATTAATTATTTCTCTACATATGCAGTGTCTGCAGGGTGGAAAACCCTTTAAGCTCAGTGGAATCCCATGCAAGGTTATTTCCCTTTGCAAGGGATGCCATCAGAAAGAAACCCCTTTCCCAGTCAGTGGAACCCCATGCAAGGAGGTATTCACTCGCAAGGAGGGTCTGCAAGGGGAAACTCTGCTTTTTTGTTTGGGAATCATATGGGTGGGAATTTTATTCCATTTAACAAGAACCAAGGTTTCAAGCAAGGCTCTGGCTCATTCACAAACTCTTCCTAGAAGTCTGGTGCTAGTTTTAACCTAGGGCCTTCTTTTCAAGATGCCAATCAATTGATGTCACAGCCTAGGCCACCCTTTCTGAAAAATTTGCATTTTCCAGATTTGTCTAAGTTGAAGAATGATCCAATTCATCATGACCCAAGTTAGGCCATAGTCCCCATCAAATTACCTTTGGATATACCAAATTTTGAAAGAAAGAGTGGTGAAGACCCATAGGATCATGTAATAATGTTTCACTTTTGGTGCTCTTATAATTCGTTGAAAGATGACTTGATCCAGTTACGGTTATTCCAATGCACCCTGACTGGGGGTTCCTCTAAATGGTATATAGAACTAGAGAGGTCCAAGTATGAAATATTTGGTGATATGACCATGGTTTTCCTCAATTACTTTCAACTCCCTATCCAATATGATGTTGGTATAGAAATTTTAGCTAACTTTGAACAAGATAAATCTACACACATTTTTCAATCATATTCGGGAATGGAGGAGACGAAAGAGCTTGATCAAAGCCATAGTTCTGCTGGTATTTCTCTAAGAATGGTTCTTGAAGTCATTACTTCCTTATATATCTAAGGATGTTGCAAATCCATGGGTGTTCACAAAAGAACAAACAATCTTCAGAGTGCAACAATTGGAGTTAATTTACTCCTAAATCATGTATTCTCTATGAGATCATCACCAATGCACCATGGTCGACTCTCAACTTGTCAAAGCCAAAATTAGGACCACATGTTGATGGTATTTTCAGTTCCTCGTAAAGAAAATCCACATATATGTTCTCTAACTAGATGCAACAGTTGTCTATTAGGAAAACTGTGGCTATTTCGACCCCTGGATTGACCACCCCCACCACCCAGTCATCAGATGTACACATTGTGCAATTGAAGACTCAAAAGGGTCCTCAACAGCCCAGAGAGAAAAAGAAAGGCAAGGGAAATAAGGGTAGTGGGGGAAATGATAAAAAAGATAACACAAATGACGAGGGGGAAAAGAATGAAAAGAGGAAGGTGAAATTCCTATGCAATATTTGTGGAGATGATCACCTTACTCAACAATGCCAAAATATGGAACAATCCCAACACCTAATAAAGTTTCAACAAAAGCAACATCAACCTGTTGTATTGAAAAATATATTTCCACAAGTGGGCACTTCGAGTGCACCTCTGATATACCAGATCTCATGATTAAAGTAATCTGGAGTCAACATCGAAAGGAAAATAAAATTTAGATCCTTAGGGGCCTCTCCACATAGAGAAACCTGAAAAGGAAATGATGATGTGCATACCAAAACGTGTGTATAAAAGAGCGTCGCACAACCCTTATGCTCTAGTGTAACACACTCGACCCCTAAGTACCCTTTCTAGGGATGGGGCATCAAAATTTTGCTTACTCTAATCATCTTGAATCATCTCTTTGAGGTCTTCCTCCTTCTTTGACTCGCCCATGGATTTATAATGACTATTACCAAGATCTAATATGACCTCTTATTTGTAAGTTATGGCCTCCCAAAGTTCTTTGGGTGTTTATTGGTCAAGGGCCACATGGATTCCACATGGGTCCATCTCATACGTATCATCTAGAATTCCTCGAAGCCTTGGAGCTTCCAGTGCTACTGTATCTATGGTGGAGATCCATCCACCATTAAATCTTACGATAGATATTCCTCTTCGTTAAGGCACACGCCTAAGGAATATTCGGCATTGAGTGCCCCTTTTCTGTCTATGCACGAGACCTCCCAGTGTCCTGAACTCCCGAAGTCCCGTAAACTTTCCACGCGGCTCTAGCCTTCGGGACTTTCGGTCTCTCTACAATACTACACCCTAAATTCTTCGGAGTCCCGAAGGCCCAGAGTCTCAGAGTCCCGGTCACTTCAACAACCACTTTGGCTAGGCGGGCATGTACCAGGGGCCGACACGTAGTAAGGGCCAGGGGTGACATGTGCCCTCATCGGTGGTGACATGTGTCATGCTATAATAGGAATAAGGGTTATGAAAAACATCCATATCCTGGTGACACATGGCATGTTGATCGTGGGTCCAAACCACCCTGGTGATGTCAGCTTGCCACATCACACCAGAATGAAAACCTTCTAACATCCTTTAGATCTCATGGTCAATATCCAACCATGTAGATTCATAGATCTATGGTTCCCATTACTTCAAGACTTCACCTTTTGGGAGTTTTGCGGTGCAAACTCCCCGTGACTCCCATAGTTGGTCAGTGTTAGGCTGACCATAACCTATATCTGACGATCAGGGTCCATCCACATAGACCCACATATCTATGACTCTTTTCACTTCACAAATTCAGATTTTGGGTGCTCCACTCGTTTACCTCCCCCTTCCTTCTAGAGTGGTCAACGTCGGGATGACCTTGGCATAGATCCAATGGCCAGGGAATATCCCAAAGGATCCATAGATCTATGGTTCTCATTACTTTGTAGCTTTGGGCTTCGGGGGTTTCGTCTCTACAGACTATCCATTATCCCAAAGTGGGACTTCACCGAAGTACCGTACGCAGGTCCCTCCTTTGGATGATCGGGCAGTTAAGAGGGATCCTGAAGGGTCCTTAGATCGACGATCCACATTACTTCGCAACTCCGAAATTTGGGAGTTCTAGTGTGTAGTTTCCATCTTTCTTCGGGAGTTCCAGACTCCAAAATATGTCCGATCTATCGCCACGTGCACCTAGCATCCACGCCTAGGATTTACTCTGGCTTACAGAGATTTGAGGAAACTTGCGCGCTGTTTTGTTTGTAATTCGATACCGTCGAACGACCTGAAATTTTGGATAGCCATTGATCTATGGACACATGTCCCCCTATTCTCGATAGACCAGATTAACTTCTTGACTCCGACATTAAGGAGTTTTGGCATTAAACCATCTCTATTCTCTCGAAGTGGGACTTCACCGAAGTACTTAGTGCTACCTCTTCGCTAGGTTCGATCCAACGGCTAATGTTATAACCCTAAATTGCTCCATACATGCATACCTAGTATTTGGCCCTCTTACTTGCTATTTTTTCCAAGTCATCACTGAGTTGCTCTTCTTAAAAACACTATTTTTTAATATGTACGTGCCCTGCACCATTATTGTCTACGTATGTACGCTTTTTGCACCACTACAACCCACGTACTTATGCTAGCTGCACTACTATAGCCTACGTATACTTGCAAAATTTGCAAGGAATTCATTGAGATTACGAGCTATTGGGTAGTTTCCCAACTGATCCACCACCTATAGCCCATCACCCAACCGAATAACCATCCTTTTGTCATATGAAAGGAGGTTTTGGGGTCTCATTCCCAAGCTAAGCATAAGAACAATGAAACTCTGCTCGTTTCACATCCCCTCCTTTCCCAAAGAAATTGCAACCACCTTGTGAGATTTGCCTCAGAATTTCCCATTTTTCCCTTTTTCCTCCATCATAAGCCCATTCCATTTCCCTAGAAGAAGTTTGAGAGGAGAAAGATACGAAGAGGCAAAGTTGGAGCTCAGTGAAGAGGAACCCAGACCAGGTTCGTGGAGCAGTCACCGACCTTGTGTAAGTAAACATTGTGATATCAATAAAATAAATACTTTTCTTGTCCCGAAATATGATGTGTCAAATGCTTGCATTTGATTTATGTTTATTCTAACATCTAACCCATGATTTATATATGAGAAGCATGTTTTTATTTTCCTGTTTATCTATTTGTGAATGCATGTCGGTCTTGGGAGGAGGCTTGCAATCAATGGAGCTATTAAGCGCGATAGGATAGACACTGGATACAGAGTAAAAGGTAAAGTTACTTGATCCATCTCACTTTGTCTTTCATGCATAAGTCTGGGGTATGTTCGGGGTGGTTAGAAAAGTAGGATACTTTTAGACGGTTGTGATCTTCCTACATTCTGAATCGTTGTGTAGTCCATAGGGGGGTTTTCCCTACCATCATAACTGACAACCATACTGGGGAAGCCTCTATGGTTTTAGGGGATTTTTTGGATGTTTGATTGGTTTGATTACCTTTTTGAGTTTCTGTGAGTCTGCTGAGTATTTAAGGGATTCTGGTCACCTGTTGGTTCCATACGAGTTCTCCCTGCCCTGTCAGTCTTCCTGATTGTTTTATTTTTTTGATAAGTTACATAGGTGTACATGGCTTGCTATGGGATAGAATGCATACATACATGCCCTACTTTATAGACAGTCCGCGTACATACACAAGCTGCTTAAGCATCAACAACATGCATGTGCAATAATTGTTTTCTTTAAGAAGAGGCAGTCAACCTCTTCCCTGATTGAAGTTCCACTTCTCATGTTTTCTTGATAGAGTCCAGTGTCTCTACTTTTACAGTTGTAGACTGTGTTTGATGTCAGTTTGCTTATCTTTTTAAAATATTTCTTGTGTTTAATTTCGAAAGGGTTTTGGGTGAGTCTTTGAGTTGTTGATCAGCCTGTTCAATGTCTTTAATGACTCCCTGCAATCCACAGTGGGCCATAGGTCATTTTTTATTCTTGTCTTGTTTTTCACTTTTTCCCCTTTCGCTTGCTTTAAAGAAAAATAAAAAGAAGTTATTTCAAGTTTCTTGTTTGAAGCATAAAAAAGAAAAATTTAAAAAAATATTTCATTTCTTTGTTTGGTTAAGTAGTTGGGTTGATTATTTTTCTTGTTAGGAAAATGAGTTATTTTCTTAAGTTATTTACTGATTGCTTAGAACATTAAGTAGCTCATAGTCAAGAAGAATTTCATTTTAGGTTTTCCTTTAAAAGATCTTAGAAAAAGGTAGTTATGAAAAGTTGGTTAAAGAGTTAGTTGCAAATCTTTATTTGTGAAATAGAAGTAATTTTTCTTTCAATTTCGTTTATTTCTCCTTCTTCATCTCTCAAAACACACCACTAGTTTCACTTCCATTTCATTGACTTAAAAAAAACCATTTAAAATTAACGCTAATTTAAAATCATCTAGACTTATGTTTTTAGGGTCAATCAACTAGTCTAGGCTAGAGCCTTGAATTAGGTTGGAGAGGAAACTCTTCAAGGCTTAAAAACAAACATTGGAGTCAGAGCTAGGGAGTGTAAAAAGTCCAGTAAACGTGAAATTTATCTAGGACCCCCCTCTAACACAGGGGCTAAACACGAGGTCGCGTGCGGAAAGGTAGCGGAGATAAACCCTCCAAAGTTGGACCAAGTGTAGTGGGGAACGCATATAGAGGACTTGTCGTGGGATACTGTCGGTTGCATTTGCCTATAGAGCTTCGTGAATCTCAAATCTATTTGAGGTCCTTAGTTTTCTTCCGGACCACTTGCTTTTGATACCCTCTATAGGTTTCAGGCTTGATACCCTTCTAATTTCGGTCCACCCGACTACCAATTGTCATCGCCTGGTGACTGTTCGTGAGCTGGCAACCTAGTTGCCTTTATTCTAGAGACTTACACAGGTGACTGTGGGGGTATACCGCGGTACCTAGGGAAGATGTTGGGCCATGCTTTGCAGAGTATACATGGAGGGTGCTTCCATGTTCGAGTTGCACTTGCACCGGTAAGTTTCTCTAGTGTTGGCTGGTGTAACTGTTCTTCCAACTAGATAGTGGTTTTCTTGGTTGATCTCATAGGAACTTTTCTAGTGTGTTCTTGTTTTCAAACATTAGTAAAAGACTTAATGTGTCGTTGATATTTTCAGAAAGTGGAAGATAAGGAGATCTATCGATCACGAAGGATTTAGATCCTACCTTCGGTTACATTGGAGCCACCACCTCCACCATTACGACAAAGATTTGACCAACAAGGGTCATTTGAGTTGACCGGGCCGCAGGAAACTGTACCTGAGCCAACTCCAAGAGGAGAACACTCAAATCCGGAGGAACTAATCATTTATGACCTTGGAGTAGAAGCTCTTGGGCTATTTAATCCTACGATCACTGACTTGTTGGTGCCACTTTTGATACAAGTTTCCCCTCCAAGGGTAACACATCACGAGCATTAAGGGTAACACTCCCTTAATGTCTGCCACCATTGGGGGCATTCTGCCTCCTAACCCACCTTTGCCGGTCCAGACCACGATGGTATCGACCACCTCTACTTCGGGCAGTGGTATGATTCCGTCTATGGCAACGATCACTACTCCGTTCACATGGATTGCAACGAGCCCTCCTTTTTCATACAAGATGCCTGACTTTTATACGAACTCCATCCTCACCTACTCTGCCCTACAAACCATGGGTCTAGGAGCAGGGAGCTCAAATGCTCCTTTTCAAGGGTCCATGGGGGGCACCTCAGCCCCCTATAACGCTATCCCTTACGGTGGGGCTCATATACCTCCTTCGTCCCCCTCGCTCGACGGTGCTCCTCAACAACCCATTGAGTCAAACATGAACTACAACTTGTTTGGAGCAAGTTGTCTAGGAACTTCTTCTAACTTTGCACCAGTGGGTTCAATGTCATTCTCTTTGTTCGACGCATTTGGTAATAATTCTTTCTTGTCAACTGCCATCTCGATCGGGGGAAACCCTGGTTTTGGACAACAAAATCCTATGCAGGGTACTATTCCTACACAAGGGGAAAACACAAGAGTTTATCCTCACAAGGACTCTGAAATCTATGGCAGGGATCATTTCCCTCGTCAGGGATGTTGATTGGGGGAAACCCATTCCATGGTTAGTGGAACCCTGGGAAAGGCTCAGTACCTATGCCCGTCGGATCGGTAGGGGGCAACCCTTTCTAGAATATTTGGAACACAACGCAGGGAGAAATCCCCGCCCAACCCTCAATGTCCAATTACGGGAATCAACTGATGATGTCCCAACAAATTTAGTATCTGTACACTCGCCAAGGCCATGGTATTTACCAGAACCCTGGTCAGAAGCCCAACTTTTCCTGGCAGCCTAGTGCTAGTCAAACTCCAGGCTCCTTTCTTTTTGTACATAGTCAAGAACCCAAGCTACTGTTTCTGGCGACATTACATTTGCTAGACTTGTCAAGGTTGTTAAACGAACCAACTTGTCACGATCTGCGTTGGCCTCCCATGCCGACTTAGTTTCCCTCGGACATTATGAAGTTCAAAGGTAAGCCTAGCAGAGACTCGAGTGATCATGTGACGACCTTCCACCTATGGTGCTCGTCAAACTCACTACGATATGACTCCGTACAATTGCGCTTGTTTCAACACACTCTTATCGGGGGTGTCGCGAAATGGTACATCAATATCAACCGCTCAAGATGCTCTTACTTTAGAGATTTGGCGATGGTTTTTCTGAACCATTTCCAACTACCTAAGAGATACGATGTTGGCATCGAATTTCTAGCCAACTTTGAGCAGACAAAAGACAATCATATCTTGGATCACATTCGAGAATGATGGCATTAGAAGAGTTTGATAAAAGTACAGGTCCCACCGACTTTCCTGCTAGAGTAGTTCCTTAATTCTTTGATACCTCAGTTATCCAAGGACGTTGCAACGTCATGAGTGTTTTCAGAGGAGGAGTAGATAATGAGAGCACAACAACTTGAACAGATATACTCTAAGTCTAGTTTACTCTATGAGATTTTTCTAGATGCGCCATGGTCCATCCTTGACAAGGCTAGACACAAGTCTAGACCACATGCCAATGGTATAGTTGGTTTAGCACAAGCAAATCCCATTGATCAGCTATCAAATCAATTGCAACAATTGTCGATACAACAGACAACGACCATCCATACCTCCAGATCGGCTGACCCCCCTACCCAAACTTCGGACGTACACAATGTATAGTCGACGAACCTGAAGGCCAACCAACAACCTGATGAAAAGAAAAAGAAACGAAACAAGAAGGGTAAGGGGGATAATAAACCCACCAAAAATGTTGGTGGGGGAAACACATAGAAGAGAAATTTGAAGTATCAATGTAACCTTTGCACGAAAGACCACCCAACTCATATGTGCCCTCGACTTGTGGAGGCCCATAATTTATTGGTGCAACAACAACCTTTTATGTTAACGAACCCATTTCCTCATGGGAAAATTTGACTCAAGCCTCTTCGAGTGCGGATGGGGGTAGTCAGGGACCCCTTCTATCTTATAATAATTCCTCGGTTGTGAACGTTTACATGATGAAAGGTGATGCTTACGTAGCGACTAGGGCACACGATTACAGAATATTGGAATCTGTTGAAAAGGGTAAAGAAGCCGTAAACACATCTGTTCCTCTCTAGATTGAGAAGACGATGGGGGAAACAATGACACACATCCCGAAAGGGGCGTTCAAGAAAGATTATCATAATCCAAACACGAGGGTCACCCATAACTACTCTGTGGTGGAGGATTTGTCACAAACCCCTTGTGCAATGTCCGCTTTGGAGGTCCTCTGGAGATACCCTTCGCAGAGAAAGGCTCTGTTATCCGCCTTGGGTTCTACAGAGACTTGTAATCCGGGAACGATTTTTCTCGATACGACCGACTTAAAACCTCATCTCCCTTACCACATCGTGTTTCAGATAGTAGTGGCTTAGCCCACAAAGTATTTTACCCAGAACATTTTCCGTATGGTGGTTGATGAGGGAGCCTCAACATGTGTGATGTCGTTGGCATGTTGGAAGGTTGTTGTCCAACCCATTTTGTCTCCGTCACCTACTCTTCTTACCGCTTTCTATGGTCATTCGTTCAAACCACATGGAATCATCCCTTCTTTCCCCGTGTAGTTAGGAGGGAAGACCGTGTGTGTCAAAGTTGAATTGGTCGATGCTCCTATCGACTACAACCTTTTGTTAGGAAAGAGTTGGACCTATGCTATGCATGCAGTGGTTGCCACAATTTTCTGGGTCTTGTTGTTTCCACACGAGGCCCAGATCATACCCATTGATCAATTGTCTTTCTCCTGTCCCAACCCTTCATCGGGGGCATCCACGGTCCCGACGATTGATAACCCTCAGCCCGACGTTGTCAATGTAGGGGTTGGTTTGTGCCCACCTTTTATGGGTACCTTCAATTACCTTCCTCCTTCTGGCGATGCCAATCTCATATTGGCTTGTTGGGCCCCAACAAACCCCCCTAAAGTTTTACAAAATTTAAAGGGCCCCCATTAGAATCTTGATAATTATAATGAGCTACAGAATCAACCTTTTCAAATAGTTCCA
>SNQJ01S0215653.1:0-15394 GCA_010110895.2 Picea sitchensis | reverse complement strand
AAAAAAGAATTTAATTAATTAACATCACCAATTGATTTCATGAAAATGAGAAACCAACCAAGATATTATTTGATGAAGTATTGAACACATTATTAAAAATAGTCAAACTTGCTAATGAGCAAAAGAATAAACACATAATCATAATTTAAACGAACGTAAACATTTGATAAAAATTAACGTTTTTATTTAAATTGAGATTTTAATGCTCGTTTCTAACTTTTGACATATACTCTTGTAATAAATGTCTCATACTAAAGTGAATGTCTTAAGTTTGTCTCAAAGCAAGCTAACGAATGGAACTATTTGAAAAGGTTGATTATGTAGCTCATTATAATTATCAAGATTCTAATAGGGGCCCTTTAAATTTTGTGAAAATTTAGAGGGAGTTGTTGGCGCCCAACAAATGGCGACTTACTGGGTGAAGCAGTTATCTCTAATCTGATAAGATTTCATCTCACGAAGAAAATAATAAGACTTGAAGAAGGATTTAAGCTCCCTGAAATAAATTCACTTTGAGACCATATAGTATTAGGATAAGCTCAATGTTATAATTAGACAATAGAATTTTATTTGTAGAAGATTATGACCTGAAATAATGTCTTAATCAAAGAGTCACGATGTTTATAAAAGAACTTCAATACCATTGACAGAGCCACTGCTGCCAACAAGCGTCCATAGCCTCGACATGGATGTCATTTAACCCACTCAAATGCTTTAATCCCATCCAATAGTTGTATCCACATGATGTATACTTCGATAAAAGTTAATTTAAAAACATATACCTGCTACCTCTCGACCCAACATTTATTCGTTGCCAGCAAGCCCGTTCAGTACCCCGACGAAGTTGTCTTGGTATCATGTATGTATTTACCCACTGCCAGCGAGCCTGTTCAGTACCCCGACGTGTTTACACACACTTCCCACACATAAGTGCTTTCAACCCTATTATGCCACTTTTAAATAATAATACTATTATAGATATCTTGATGACAAAGAGAGAAGGGTGATACTGGAGGTTAATTGCAATACAGGTGAATAGTTGATCATGTTATTTATTTTCTTTCAAAACTAGAAGTTTTATCATGGTTTAGAGATTTTAGATTTCATTTAATAAATCATCTAAAGAATGGAGAAGCACTTAAAAGTGATTCCTTAAGAATATGGACGGCGTAAAAAGTTTAAAGATCATCGTAATTCTCAAAGATTTAAACCATATCTCTCGTGTAATACTCTAGCAAAGATAATTTGAGGAGAAAATGAAAGCGGCTATTGACTTAAAAATCGATTGTCTAAGTTATATCTTAATATCAGGACCTCTTTGAACTATTTCAATTTGCTTGAAAAAACAAGTCTTAAAATAAATGTTTTCTTCGACAATAGTTCTTTACTCAGAAATATATTGATTCAAAAAGAAAGATAAGAAGAAAACTCATTCAAAGCAATCAAAGAAAACAAAAAACACACAACAAACCAAATCAAATTTTATTAATGGGATTCAAAATCAGAAGTACACAAAATCAAAACAGCAAAAGAAAACTTTTCAGGAAACGATTTTGGCCAAAGATAAACTTGAGTTTTTGTATCCATTATCATCTCGCTGTAAAATAAAAGAAGAACTCAATCATATAAAATATCATGTGCGAGCAAGTTTTTTTTCTTAAGATAGTGATGCATAAGATGTTACTTTGACCAAGCATTATTATTAAAAATAAAAGAGACTAAAAGAAAATAGAAAAATCCTTATTAAGATGAGTGTAGTCATACTCGTGGCACCTTAGGTCAGGCTTGAATTGATAGTTCAAATTTACTTATCTCTTTACTTTCCATTTAAAATTTTCATGACGATACTGCGTTTTCGAAAAGGAATATTCAATGAAAAATAGAGAGAAAAAGATTTAAAGTGGACTTCCCTGACAACATTCATATTATGGTTCTCTTGGTGTGCCCGCTTGTGTTCATAACTGCATTATTACAAAGAGAAAAACTGAGAAATAAAACTAAAAGAAAACCTACTCTAACTACTAAACAAATAAAAAATACTAAGTGAAGTCATGCTTCCAATGTAGCCATCAGAGTAACTCCAATCCTGCAATAGAAACAAGATCAAATATTACTAACAAGAATGGTAGTATAGCGAAAAATAACAAAAATATATCGTACTTACCTTTATCATCATCATTTAAAAACAAAGCAAGCATGACCTTACCATTCCCTTGAACATTATTTTTGTATGAATCCTCCAGCCATTGTGCAATCTTGTCGTGATAAGGGTCATAATGGCATGGATGAGTGCAAGTGATTTTGAAAAACTTGTTAAGATTATGGGGAAATGACATAACCATCAGCCAAGGCTGAAGTGCCCCATCCTCCTGACAATTCTCTAAGTGTTCATCAATTTCTTCACACGAAGGATCTAGCAGAATCATGTCATGATTACTTCCTAGATATTTAGGTAAAAATAAAGCAAGCACAACTGTATCTTTATTATGAATATTTTTCAGATACGAATCTTCAATACATTCTAAGATCCTGTCATAAAAATTAGGATGAAAACTATGATTTTGAAGAAATGGATATATCAATGAGGAACACATCATAAGAGGATTCATGACATTAATTAGATTATTTGTTCGAATGCTTCCTTTGATGAGATTTATCGTTTCAAAATGTAAAGCATAAAGATTAAAATTCGAACTAATCAAAGAACGAATATGCAAAGTAGAATATTTGATCTCCATAAGGATGAGTGCATTGTCTTTTTCAAAAATAAGTCGTGTAAAATCATCTTGCAACATGTCATTTTTCCATTCGAGTGATGAAAGTGAAAGAGCATCAGATCCGACTTGATAAGTGTTATGTTTGGAATTAGTTTCACCAAATTTTGGCATATCGAAAAGATTGGATTGTGGTGACAAAGAGTAAGATACCGTGGGTAAAGTATCAAATCCACCAGAATCTAAGAAGAGATTGGGATATAACGAGTAAAAGGAATTAGAAATAAGCACATGAAAAGAATATCTTGAGCTATGATATTTAACAATGGTATTCTCAAGACATTCATCTTCATTTTCCTTAAAACTTTCACTCTATTTTGGTGATAAATTCTTCAACATAAAATGATCATCTAAATTTGCCTCTTATACGATAGATAATTCAAAACTTTCATGGAAAACATATGATCTTTCATGTTGATAAGGTATGATTTGTAGATGAGGGTTTAAGGTTACTTCTTCCAATTGCAGATCTACATCTCTAATCAGTTTCATTGGAATGTTAGAATGCTTAAGWTCATTTTYATCACMTAAGTCTTCTTCARTAACCGAATTTAAATAYTGATTAGAGMAAGAGTCASGAGAACGAGGACATTCACCTTGACCCAACATCGAATCTTCTTCCACGATGGTCGAGGACTGAAAATACAACGATTCAGAGGAAAAACCAATTTGATTATCAGTAAGAACATTTTCAATAGATTCTATCTCCCTTGCTTGTTCAACATTTTTGGATGGATCCCTCTCATCCTGTGAACACAATTCTTCTTGCAATTGAGTGATAGTATTTGTAACTGCTTCATCATTTGCGATTGAATGTGACTGGATGAAAGCATCATAGAGGAGATTTAATACAAATGACATGTCATCAAGATTAAATTTACAAAAAACATGATGGATTCTTGTCAAAAATCCTTTTGAAGATGAATCGCCATTGATTAGTAAAGTCTGAAATTCTTCACATAATTGATTGTAATCATAGATTTCAAAAGCATCTAAAAATTTATCTACAAATTGAAACCAATCAAAAATATGATATGCTGTAAAAGACTCAAACCAATGTTTAATCTGACCCCTGAAAGTAAAAGCAAACAATCTGCACAAAACCTTTAAATCAGGAATATCATGCTTGATGCATTTACACCAAAACTTATTAATATGGTCTTTTGCAGATACATTCCCCCCACCATCAAAGGTGAGTTTGGACAAGAGAGAGACTATCTTGTTGGGAATATCAGGTAATGAGAAGTGAAAAACATGTTTCAACACAATGATTTGGGGAGCCATGAGAAATTAATTAAATTTGAAACAAAGACTCCTACAAGGCCAACTTGTCAGTCTGGCCCTCCTTCTAGCACCATTTGTTGACAGGTGAAATTGACCATCCGTCAACTCGAAGAGTGATTCCAGTCCGGGGTTGTCTAAATAACCCAAGCCGTTTGGTGTAACTCATTCTGACGGGTTTAATGGCTCCGTTAGCCAATCTAAGAATGCTAAAATAAACAAATAAAAGAGAGAATTAGTTAACTAATTACTAAACACACTATATATATGTACATATGTTCAAATTTAACTATAGTAGTTGTATTTAAGCAGAAGATATACAAGTCTCGTTTATTTACATGATTTACAAGATGCAAGTTTTAATCGAAACTTACGAAAATGGATGTGAAAAATGATTGCTTCTAGGAAGAAAATAAAGAAAGCATATAAAAATATTTATTGTTTTTCTTTTATAAATTTAAATAATCTTGCAAAAAAAAGGTTAATGAAACATGAACATGTGGATAGTCAAAGTTGAACCATACATTCTAGTTTCAATTATATGTAAATGACTGAAAAATAAAAAGAAATTATCCTGTCAGTGAATTAGTGAGGTGTATCCAAGCATCTCCATGAGTGGTGAACATCCAACTACCATGTCCAAGAGAGAAATCTGCAGTGAACCTTATGAATGTTCTAAATAAATTCAGAACATGTATTGGCAACCTAGGTTTTAATGACAGAAAAGGAAACACAAACATAAACCTGTGATCTCATAATTATACATGATTACAACAAGATAAATATGGAAGAAATCTATGCATTTTATCATTCAATTTAAAATTCAAAGATAATCTTACTATTTAAATCGAAGATATAATCAGAGCATTTGTATTTTGATGAAGCAAATGATAGATGGTATTTATAATATAAACTTCCTACACATCACAGATCATTTAATCTAAAGATATCACACCTGCACATGTAACAGGATTAAAAAAAACATTAATAACAACATTATAAACAAAAGGCTAAAGGCAAAATGCATATATGTCATTCTATTAAGTTTTTGGAATCACTTGTCCATTCTATAGTCTTGGAAGAAATGTTTTGGATAATAGATTTTAAAGATTGGAAAATTAATACATAAATGATAATAATTAACCATGTATTATTAAAAAAGACTAAAGAAGCTATTTAAATCAATGCATAATAAATTATTCAAAGTATAGATATATTATAATGAAAATAAAACCATTTATACAGGGACAAAAGCCATTAAACAGCTTTTAGATTCCATGTATTCTTCTTTAAACATATTAGTCCATTCTCCCAAAGCTTCAGGCCATCCATTACTCCATTTGAAAAGAAATAAAAAAAAGTTTACAAAGGAAATAATATACAAAGAGAAAGGATTAAATCCTCCTCTCCAATTCTTGGATCCTCATGGCTCGATCTTTCTCATATATTTATAAAATGAATAGGCAGTCGGCGTCATATTAATTCGCCACACAGAATTTTCCTCTAAAGAGACCAAATATCTCTCGTCGATGCATTTGTTTGAAAGAACTCTCTGAGAAGGTAAATGGGTCCATTTTTTGTTCCTGAATTATAATCGTTTCTCCAAATTCCCTCCCGCAGTTTGGGCTGTCCAGTTACGCAAAATGCGTCACATTTTAATCTTGGCAGCATTTCCACATTTTATCTCTTATTTTCGCCGAATTATTTTGTAGAAATCAAAATTATTTTTGGATTAGTCATCTTGAACATATTTGGATAATAAAATCAACCATGATCAGATCCATTATCAAATATTTGATAATAGAAACACAATGAAAAAAAGACCTAAATTAATAACCTAAAAATTGTGAATAAAACAAAATCTAGAAAATAAAAATGAATATAAACAACATAACATAAACAAACATTATTTATAATTTGTTTTCCAAATATGATCTAGAAACTTCAAGTTAATGGAAAAAAATATTAATTTTAGTTTTTACAAAAATCAAACAAATGATAGATAATTGTTATTTGATTATTATTATTTTGAAATGAGGATGCAAATGAAAAAAGAATTTAATTAATGAACATCACCAATTGATTTGTGAATGAGAAACCAACCAAGATATTATTTGATGAAGTATTATTACATTATTAAAAATGGTCAAACTTGTGTGGAGCAAAGAATAAACACATAATCATAATTTTAAGCAGAACATGAAGCATTTGTTGATAAAAATTAGCGTTTTGTTTAAATTGGATTTTTATGCTTTCGTTTAACTTTTTGACATATACTCTTGTAATAAATGTCTCATACTAAAGGTGAATGTCTTAAGTTTGTCTCAAAGCAAATGAGGAATGAACTATTTTGAAATGATGATTCAAATAGCTCATTATAATTATCAAGATTCTAATAGGGGCCCAGCAAGCCAAGGAATGGAACTATTTGAAAATGTTGATTCTGTAGCTCATTATAATTATCAAGATTCTAATAGGGGCCCTTTAAATTTTGTGAAAATTTAGGGGGAGTTGTTGGGGCCCAACAGAATCTCAACAAAAGGTGTTTGGGGAGTTGAAGCATCCCCTCTGCTCTGCACCAGTGCTCACATTACCAGACTTGCAACAACCATTTTAGATCGAGACAAATGCCTCTGACTATGCTATTGGGGAAGTCCTTACTCAACATGGCCATCCAATGGCATATCACAGTGAGACACTTTCCGACACAATCCATAAGTATCCCACTTATGAAAAAGAGATGTATTCCATTGTATAGGCTTACCATCAATGAAAGCATTACATTTTGGGAAAGGAAACTGTCATCCACACATACCATTGACCCCTGCAATTCATATAGACACAAGGGAAGTTGCAGAACGATCACCATCAGAAGTGGTCCACATACGTACAACAGTTTCATTTGAACATTAAGTATAAGAAAGGCAGCACCAATAATGTTGCAGACTACCTCAACCGACCACCCATCATGGTGCTAACCACTATGCTCAACTCTTGTGGGCACGAGACTTCCAATTGGTCGCTTCTCTACACAAGTGATCAAGAATTCAACCACACATACAATACACTCTTGGAGGGTAAGCAAGTTCCCAATTTTCACCTCCAGGATGCTCTGCTATGTCACCTAGGACATCTTTTTGTTCCTTCAAGAGAGCATGCCAAGATGATTTTGGAGGCACACTTCAGTCAGTTCATTGGGCATTTCGGGGTCGAGAAAACCGTGGCAGTACTGCAAAAGTATTTCTATTGGTCGAACCTTTGACAGGATGTTGGGAAGTACATCAAGTCCTACACTGCTTGCGCCATTTCCAAACCAACTGTCAAGAAGCAAGGCCTCTTTACTCAGCTTCCTACCCCCATTTGACCTTGGGAATCCATCTCTATGGATTACATGTCGGTCCTTCCTTCTACTAAGCATGTAAATGACTTTTTTTTTGTGATCGTTGACAGATTCTCGAAGATGTCCATTATGATGGCCTGCAAGAAGAATGTCACAGCAGAAGCCACTGCTAAACTCTTCTTTGAACGAGTGAGGGTACACTATGAGATCCCACAGTCTATCATCTGAGATTGGGACAACAGGTTCCTCAGTACATTTTGGTCTAGCCTCTGGTCGATGCTGGACACCAAGCTCACCAAGTCCACAGCTTTCCCTCCGCAAACTGATGGCCAGACAGAGGTTGTCAACTAGATGATCATACACATTCTGCGCATGTACAACTCAAAGCATCCACGCACATGGCATGATAGCCTCCCCTATGTACAACACTGCTACAACCGGGCTCTCCATAGCTCAAACAGCCATAGCCCCTTTCAGGTGGGCTTTGGATTCCAGCCACTATGTCCCATTGACGTAGCCATGCCATTTGTGGCTACTCAGGAAGATTTAGCCCATGTCCAGTCTGAGGCTGACAAGGAAAATAGTTTTATTGAGTGCATTCAACACATCCGCCAACAGATTCATGACATCTTGGACAGATCCAATGCTAAGTACAAGAAGTAATATGATCAACATCGGGTGCCACACAACTTCCAGGTGGGCGACAAAGTGTGGCTATATTTGCAAAAGGAGAGCCTCACTGGACCCCACCGTAAGCTTCGCCCACTTCGATATGGGTCATTCACCATCACCAAGGCTATAGGGGACAATGCCTTTGAGTTCAACATTCCACCATTCCTTGGTTTGAACCCTATGTTCAATGTGGGTCACCTTCGGCCCTACTTTCCACCTCTACTAGACACATCCGACATGGAAAAACAACTCACACCAACAGAGTTAAATCCAGACTACATGGAACAAGCCACAATTGATCAGATCATGGATACATAGATCAAGCGCACCTGAAAATAAAATACATTGCTATATCGACTTTTCAAAGAAGGCCAACTCCTTCACCAAGACAAGTGGCTCACCAAGGACCAAGTTCAGCAGAAGTTCCCTCATCTCGTGGAGGAACTCGACACAATGGGGACCATTGCTTCATAAGGGGGTAGGAATGATCCAGGTGGATATTGGTGGCCACCCACCTATTCCGCTTAGACCCCCACCATTGCTTCTTTCAGTTTTTCAGTTTCCGCACAATTTACTATTTTAGCAGTTTTTCGGGTCTTCAACTTTCAGAGTCGTTTTGAGGTCGTAAACGACGTTTTTTGAGAAAACAAGGAGCAACATAGAATGAAGTTTAATGTTTCTCACCCAAAATTTGTATTCCTCGGATAGATATTTCTAACGAGGTATTGAGCGTGTCAAACGGAGATCGTTGAAGTACCAATTTACCCAAAAGGGGTCCATAATCTTGACGTTTAATCTCCTAGGGTTAGGTCTTTGGATGTTTAGGGTTTTCCATTGTTTCTCAATAATTATAGGCCTTCGAGCCTCATTGTAAGAAAGTCCAGAGGCCAGTAGCCACCACATCTCTTCTCAGAGATAAGATACCAGTGCCCTAGCTAGTTTATTTTCATTCTGTCTATAAGCATATTTTAGTCATTTGTTATTAATGAAATAAAGTCTTATTTCCGATGCATCTTTGCGTTTATGTGTATTTATGTATTTCATTGTGTTCCTACATAAATTCGGATCAACTGCAAAAAAAATTGTCCCACCCTCAATATTTCCCTTTTGATATGCCTTTGACATGTTTATTAGATATGCTTTCCAATTCCCAACCACTGAAACACTTTGTGTGACATTATGTGCTATATATTGATGCAAACAATGAAAGCCATTGTGATTTCCACCTATAAGTGCATTGAGAATGGAAAGGAAAATGTATAGTCTTAGAGATTGTACATCAAACTCTATTGCAACCAAGTAGCAAGGTGTATTGAACATACTCTCACAGCAACTAGTTGTACTAGTTGTTTCTATGTCCAATCCATGAGTATGCATGTCATGCATAATATGTTTCCAATGGAATTGAAGGTCTTTGCACATGAGGGACAAGTAAGTATTATAGCTTCCAAAATTGCATATGAATGATATTTTATAGATTAATGGTACATAATGACCACCGAGAGAATTAGTGTCATGGAACAAGATGCAATACAGATCTACATTTTCATTTTTATTAAATAGCAAGTACTTTCTCTTCCTTGTTAGTGACCAAACTATGATTGATGCATTTATCCAGTTGGCTAGCCATCCCATGCAAAACATATCCTCCCATAGTCCTCTCTCATTTTCAGGTTGGTTTGCAGATGAAGATAACCGCATCTTTCAAAGACAAGTATCAACATCATGAACAGCGTGCAACTGATACATAAAGTTAGATGCCAATTCATACTGAAATGATTCTAATGCACCAATGTTTGCATTGTGAAAGCACAAGAGGAAGTGATCTACCATCCCATGGCATAGATCAACTAAATAATAACGAGAATGCAACAGAACTTGTAGTGCATCAAACAAACAGTCCCCCACGGTGTATGAAAATGAAACTAAATGAAACTAATCTGAAAATATTGTTGTTACTTAGTACTTGGTTGATGTTTGTATCTACAATCGAGCATGTGTTCATTTGATAACTTTCAATATATACCATTTATTTTATCTTCTAATTTGTGTATCTGAAGTTATTTTTAAGTAATGTTTAGGATATTATGCAAGAAGAGACAAAAGAACAATGCAGATTCCATAATGCAAACATGTTTTCTTTTCCTTTTTTGGTTTCTATAGCTTTATCATCCTCAACTTGAACATTTCATAGTCACAACAACTTGTTCCTCAAGAGAAAAGAAGTAACGGGTGTGTAAGTACATTAGATACAAAGTACAAAATAAACAATATTACAATTGAATTTCTAGTTAGCTGGAAAGATTGAATGTTATAAACAAAAATGTATATGAACATGTCTTGAATACACAGGGTAAAGGTTATGCTAGAAAGCTCGATGCCTTGTGTCCCAGTACCCCGGTGGGACAGGGTTCCAGTGCTTGGTTCCCTTCCTTGATCGAATATAAGAAGGAGGAGGAAGATAAATCATTTTTTACGACAATGTGCCCCCCGCAAACAATCCTATGGTTATACCAGTCAGTCTAGTGATGACATAAAGGAATAGGTACTACAGTGAAAGGGGTTCGAGTGTCTTGGAGTCGAAGTTCTCAAATTGACTCATGTCTCTAGATGTTCGAATGGTCGGAGTGGTCTAATCGAAGTGTGTCGATTCTTCGATAAAAAGGACTTTGATGGTTTGACATTTTTTGACATCAGTATTTTGTTTATTTTGGAAGCTATAATACTTACTTGTCGCTCAATACAATCTCTACGAATGCAAAACCCCCACTTTACACTAAAAATGCTATTCAAAAAACCAGTTACTTATGGAGATATATGATAGAAACCTTGGGCTCCAAAATAAATTTAGGTTTTTATGAAATGACATATTTTAATTATAGAAACGGGCTAAAGCACTCTCCCACTCTCTCAGAGGAATGGGAAACCTCAAAAGCAAAGGAAACTCGATAAGTTTACATAGATTTGAGTAAAATTTCTTTTATTATCTTCCAAAACAGTATATCCCAACCTAGTGCATTTGTTATTAAATGAGTATACATTAATTGTAAAGAGATAATTAATAATTTTATTTGAAAACAATTTGATTAACAATAAATATTAAATAGAGGTGTTGATGCACTCTTCCACAATAAGTAGTGAAAACTAGAAAAAATTGATTTTTTTTATTTATTTAAATTAAAATAAAAGTATTATATAATATTTTCATATGTTAGACATTGAAAATGGAAAGAAAAATTAATATCAGCTCAGTAACTAATAGTTATTTCAATAGTCTCTCTTGGCAGATATTAATAAGATCTTTTTAGATTATTTTGATTTGGGTAGAAATTTGTAAAAATACCAAAATATTTATTTAAAAAATATATATATATTAACTTTTTTTCCAAAACTTTTAAAAATACAAAAATATCTTTAAAACTATACATATCTTGGAATTATCAGTTTGAAAATTATTGATTTTCCATCTCTTGAAAGACAATCTGAATAAATCCACAATTAGATATCCACATATAATCGTTCATAGAAACATGAAAATGGTGAAAGGAGGTTACGTCCAATCCCTTTCTGTAAAAATATTCACTGGTTCATATCTCTGGCCGCTTTTATATCTTACATCTTCAATAATAAAGTTTACTTGAAGTAACAATATTTCAATTTGGGATCAATGAAGCACCCAGGGTTATTTAAATCTTCAACAACCTCTTGGACTAGCCTAATTGAGTAATAACAGTGACAACGATTATAGCGTGATTAGTCTTAAACGGAGAAGGTAATTCCTGACTATAATCAACGGAGATTCCTTATAATGCCGAGAGCAGGCCTGGAATTTGACCTCTTGCAGGACGTTTTTTTTTCATTTTAAGACGTATTTTTATAGTTAGATATCAAATTTGCACCTCAACATTTACTGGCATGTAAAATTGGAACCTCAAATCTAAGTTTTACAGGATAAGGTATCCGTCATAATTTTTAATAGATATTATTTTACTTAAGTAAGCAACAAACTTGTAGTTCTAAGAGTAAATGAAACAGTTAATGTTTGATGTTTAGTTTTTTTACTGATTTACTCAAAGATTAGATGTAAAATTTGGGCTCTGCGAAAAAAGTTATAAGGCATTTACTTATCTTGCCCTAAAGAAATAGATGAACAGTTCACAAGATACAAGTTAATCAAGGGCACGGGGAGTTTTTTTTTAAGCAATTTCAGAACCTCTGGTTCCACAAATCTGTTCCCAACGTTTTCGAAAATAGAAAATATTGCACTTCCAAAGGCCTATGGCTGCAATTAATCCAAGGGTGGCGCCTACTACGCCCAGAATCATCCCAGTCACCTTAGACCTCTTGGCTTCTGCAAGTTTTCACAGGAATTCAGAGTAAATTGGCTGTGTTTTATTTCACCAAAATGAAATCTTTGCAAAACAAGTATATCATTTTCATTGTAAACTATGTAATCAAATATACTGGATACTGAAGGACTTTCTCGATGTGACTGCAAGCGAATGCTCCCATTTTTTCCCTCTGCACAAGAAATTTCAGCAAATTGGCTACGTTTTAGTTCATTAAAATGAATTTCTTACAAAATCAGCATATTGCTAATTAACATAGTGGCAAAGTCAGTAGATCGTTATTAATCATATGATTTTATAGTAATTTTTTTAATATAATTAGGTTAATGTGAAAAAGTAAACAAGTTAACTAATGCATTTATAAATATAAAAAAATTTATCCATAAAATTTTTATTACTAACCATCAAATTAAATTTTTAAATTAAAAATTATTAATTATGCACATTTTCAATAGACTTAATTATGGTAAATTATGCTAAAAAGGTACCTGGAGAAGTTGGTAAATTGGAAGCGTTGTAAAAAGCTTAAACCTCTGAACGCAAATAGCAGTTCATAGATCCGAATTGTGACCCAAGAGCTCCTTTTTGGCATAAGAATATATATGACAAGGCAGAAGTGAGGCACGATCCGCAGTTTATTGGGGACATATCCCTCCAGCACTGTGCTAAGCTATAGATATGCTGGCTTGAATTATAAGGTGCAGCGACTGCATGTGCAGCAAAAAGTTTTGTAGCATCCCTGAACAAGTTTTGCTCTGGCCGCGGATGCGCACAGTTTGCAATCGGAGGAACTTAAATCTCCTCTGCACTGGACAAGCCCATAAACCCATAAACCCTACAACGACACTAGAAGTATTGAATCCGCTTAGATAAACGTTCCTCGTCAATGAGTCTAAAACCTTGTCTAGACTACGCTGGAACGCGCTACTGTTTCTATATTCATATTGCCCACAATAGCTCCAAACGGTAGTAGTCGCTGGATCAGCTGCAATCTTCGCTGATAAATCTTTACAAAATGATATTTCGTTGGTTGTATTGTATGATCAGGTTTGTATTGTATGATCTCATGATTGTTTTAATGGAAAGTCCTGCAATCTTCGCTGAAGCCTTGGGGTAAGCCTTTATAGTGACATGTTGGTGGAAGTCCCTCTCGTAAGTACCTGTTTCCTCGTTCAAGTAGTCGAATAATTCTTTTTATTCCTCCATGAGGGCCGCAACTTCATTTATAGTCGACATGTTGGTGGAAGTCCCTCTCGTAAGTACCTGTTTCCTCGTTCAAGTAGTCGAATAATTCTTTTTATTCCTCCATGAGGGCCGCAACTTAAGACATTATTTGCTCATCCCAGCAGATTAGAGGCCCCAAAAAATAGGCCCTACCATTTTGACGTTCCCCTTCTTCCCCTATTTTGATGGCGAAACACAGTTGGGTTTAACACAGGTTGAGGACAACCACAAAGATGTTTTACACGTCAACGAACTCATGACTATTGAAAGTATTCATGCGTATAACCTGTGTGACTGTTTAAGAAGTATATGTGCAAATCTCATGGCAGTTTCACTAAAAGCAACGACATTGACAACAAATATGTTTTTTTTTTTGTGTGCAAACCTTGTGATATAGAAAAAGGAAGGAAGCGGGACGCATTGACTTAATAGAACGTAGTTGGGCGGGTCACTGCAGAAAGAGATCCAAAGTTAATTCACTTCGATTGATGACATAGCTGGAAGGTTTCAAGCAGCTGATGGGACGTTTACCCACCTACCCTTCTCCATCTTTAAATAGCCCAAGCCTCACCACCTACTTTCATATATATATATATATGAATTTAATAGGTTGGTTGCAACAAACATAGATTAATGAGGCATATTATCCAACCCAATAAGAAAATTGAATGGGGGAGATGGGAAAATGATACTGAGACTAAGCCGCCTTCATATTGAACTAACACTTAAAAATAGGGGTGGGTTAGTGACTCCGTTCTTAAGACCGACATCAATTCATTTTTCCTAAATTTATGTATTTAGATTTCTTCAATATTTTTTTCATGCAGTCCAGCCAAAAGGGCGAGACATCTAGAGATGAGGGCAACTTCATAATTGGACCTGAGTGGTACTACCATACTTTTTATTGCATCTAGTATTTGCTTTGTTTCAACTATTGATGCATACCTAGTACTAATGTGCGACATATTTTCTATGTAGATGTGGGGTCAAGGGAGCAAGGGGCAATTGCAGCAACTAACCCGGTTTCTCATGAAATACTCCAAGCTTTGGACTACCAGCTTTCGCATGAAGAAAATCATTTGTCTAAATTCTGCAGCTACACAAATCTCCAAAGTGATAGTCGGATCAATATTTTGTTGAAGGTCTCCGTAAATTTTGTTAGAAAAACATCCCACAACGATATTATCATACACGAAGCTATTACAGAATCGATATGGCTTTTTCACCATTTGAAATCCAACCAGGGGGTCGATTTTTTTGCTTTCAAGTAATATAAATATTCTATCAAGACAAAATAAAAGAGATCAGATTTGCATTTTTTGTGCTTTTTGTGATATAATATTCCATTATATATCAGAGCATGTGGAATTCATAGTATACTAGTGAATTCATGCTGAGAGTCTGTTGTTGCACTCAACAGACTCGGAATGAGGAAATTCATGGAGAGATATCGAGATGATAAAGGAATTAATGTTTAATTGCCTTCAAATTTACATAAGTTTTCGTTTAGTTAAACCAAATTTTGCATACATTAGGTTTTATATACACTGGTTTTTTTTAATGCGTTTATATATAGAGAGAGAGGGTTATATATAATGTGTTTTCATTGGATCTCATTGGGTTTTTTTAATTCTTTTATATATATACTGGGTTTTAATATGTTGCCTTTAAATTTACATGCTTATTTCCTTTTAATTGCATCTAGTATTTATAATTACAGCCTATTAAAAAATCTTAACAATAAGAATGTTTTA
>SNQJ01S0215652.1:1250-15585 GCA_010110895.2 Picea sitchensis | reverse complement strand
AGTTTGTTCCAGATCCAGGTGGATCTGGGGAGATTGGTCTGTGTCCGCACTCACGAATTTATCCATAAACAATCCTCATCCATGTAACCATCCCTCCTTATCCTATATATTTAAATTTTTCTCATGGAAAAGGTTAAGCAAGATTGAATGAAGAATTGGTGAAAGCATCGTGTGAAGAACCCTGCTTGGACAAAAGCTTGAAGACCATATTTGGTCTATCAAGTGGTATTGGATCTTCTTCATGCAAGTGCAGAGCAAGTGTGTGTGTTGGAACCAAGGGTCACTGAAAGGAATCTTGTGACATCAAGGCAATCTAGTTGTATCTTCTACTTTCAATTAATATAATACAGCGGCATGTCCCTTTCCCATAAAATTACTCTTATTTGATTGCATAACTCCTTGATCATATGCATAGGTTGACATTGAATATACTTTGCTATCTTCACTTTGGTTGGTTTGTGTTGTCTTGGACTTGACGTCACAAGAGCACTGGAGTGAAGCGGGAACAACAGAGACCTAAGGAAGCGATATAAAGGTATGTCACTCCTTCCTTATTATTAGTAGATTCAATGAATACAACTTAATGAAAGAGTCGTGGTGTGTCCTGTTTTGTTCTAGATCCAGGTGGATCTAGAGAGATCTGTTCGTGTCCGCACCTACCGATTTATCTGATAAAAAAATTGGTGACTCCACTAGGGATACAACCTATTTTTGGTGGTTTTTTCTTGGCCATTTGCTCTTAACCTACCATTTTTCATTCCCATCAATCTCTAAGTCTTGAGGAGACCCTTACAGACTCCCTGGATCCAAAATTTCCCTCAGAAGTTTTGTCTTTTTCCAAAATTGCTTAATTATAAACCTTCTCACACTGCACCCTTTTGTAGCCTATGAGAGCCACTAAAGTTCGCACCTTGTTGTTCAGTTCAGTGTGAACTTCTCGCATTTTGCCTGTGTCTAGCCTGCGAGAATCCTTGATTCTCGCACTGTACATCACTGCCAGCCTGCAAACCCACTTGAAAAATTTTGGATTAAGTCCTTTGTGTCCTCAGATGCCCAGATTTGTTTGTGTGTCTAGGAAGAACTTATCTGGCCAGTGATTTAATGTTTCTTGACTTCAAATCTCGTGAATGCTTAGTTTCCGGAAATCGAAATCTCTTCTTGATCATGTTTTCTCAATTTTTACCTCTTGACCTTTTCACAACAAGGGTATCATCTCCAGTTTTGAAATCCGAGTGCTTGTTTGGTTGGGAGCCCTTGATTGGTTTAAAATTTGAGATCAATTGTTCTTTTCAATTGCTTATTAATTGGAAAATTGTTACCCATGTGCATTTGAAGACACTAGTCTTGTCAGTTTGTTATTTTTGTCTTCATTGAAAGATTGATTTGGGTGTTTGTTGTGTATTTATTTTTCATTGGTTGCTTGTTTTTTCTTAGTTCCACCCCTGTTGTTTGGTTTCTAATAAAAATTAAAGACATTTTCTTTTTTAAGAAACTTTTTATTTGAAAATATTGGCATTCAAGTATTGGAAGACAATGAATACAGAATTTGCATTGTTCTCGATTGTTTGATATTGAATTTCAGAGAAGATCATACATTGTAGTTCACATTGTTCCAGAAAACTCCTCCTTCCCTCCTGTAAATAGGATTCATCGAACAAAAAATTGTATCATTCATTCCTATTAATGCATTGTTGGGTTAGAGTCTCACACATTATCGGTTTCATTTCCGTCTCCTTTTGAGTAACAACGGCCTTTAATAATATTGCGCAATTTTAAAATTCAACTAGTAACTTTTTCTAGGGTCCTTTTACACCAACATTAGCTAGGCTAGATATTTGGAACAGACAGTGAGACACACTCTCCAAAGCGTAAAACACACAATAGCATCTTGTGATGAGTGTCAAATTCCATTTGCAACATTTTGTACTAGGAATCCCTTCTCACACAAGGGTCAAACCTGAGGTCGCATCGAGATTGATAGAGTTACTCACCCTACTTTTTTGATATCAGTGTAGAGATTACACGTATTACAAGGGTCACTTGAAGGTATAGCCACAATGATGAGTGGAAGCCTATCAAGTTGATTTCAGGCTAGATACCCTGCCCTTGCATGTGGATCGGACTGTCAACTATTCCCCCAGGCACCATTGTTGTTAGTGGTAACCTTAGTAGCCTACCTTCTTAGGGTCTTACACAAGGTGATTGTGAAGGGGAAAGTCTTCATGGTACATGGAATCGACATTGGCCATGTTGTAACAGATTTTGAATTTTTCTCTACTTAGTGTCTTCATCCCAAATGTGTTTGAGGATCACTATTTCCTCTTAACTGAGAGTCCTCTTACTGCTCCTGAAAACCATGAATATACTGGAGAAATAATGTTTGAAATATTTAATGTTCCAGGACTTTATATAGCTATACAGGTTGTCCTTGCTATTGTTGTTCGGTACAGAACTTCTAAGTGGATGTTGGATATGGGATTACACACATTGTACCTATAGCAGATGGCTATGTCATTGGAAGCACCATTAAATCAATCCCTATTGCTGGAAGAGACCTCACTTTGTTTGTTCAACAACTTATGCAGGAAAGGGGTGAAAATATACCGCATAAGGATTCATTGGAAGTGGCACGGAGAATAAAAGAAGATTATTGCTACACCTATACTGATATTGTTAAGGAATTTGGTAAGCATGATCGAGACCCTAAAAATATATATATAACAATGGACTGGTACGAAACCTAAGATAGGAGTATGATATTCTAGTGATATTAGTTATGAGCGATTTCTAGCTCCAGAGGTCTTCTTTAATCCTGAAATCTACTCCAGTGATTACACCACCCCCCTTCCTGTTGTGGTGGACAAGTGCATCTAGTCATAGCCAATTGACACCAGGTGAGATTTGTACAAGAATATTGTATTATCGGGAGGGTCGGCTATGTTTAAGGATTTCCCCGGAAGATTGCAGCGTGATATTAAAAAAATTGTAGATGCTTGAATTTTCGCATCAGATGCTCGACTTGGTGGTGAAGTAAAATCACAGGCAGTAGACGTCAATGTAGTTGTCCATCCAATCCAGCGGTTTGTAGTTTGGTTTGGAGGTTCTGTACTTGCCTCTACGCCAGAGTTTTATATGACTTGCCATACAATGGAAGAATATGAGGTATACGCTTCCAAGCCAACTATATCATGATTGCAATTTTGGATGAGAGTTCTGATGACAATTTTATGCGACAACGCGGTGTATCCCATTAGTTAAAAATTTGGGACACGATAAGAACTTTTGGAGAGCGATATGGTGCAGGGAGGAAGTTTTCCTCTGCGCAATAGGCCAGAAGGGGTATTTTACCTTCACAATCGTGTACCTCAAGAGTCGTTTGTACATCTACCAATCATGTCACTGTACAATGCCATGATACCTGAAACACGTGAATTTGTATGGATGATGACGTCGAGAGACACTCTAAGGAACAGCAAAAATGGTCATAATATATATGTTACGCCAGAATCTCGGGTTAGTATTATAAATTTGCTGCTGTTAAGACGGAGTCTGCTAATTTTTAGGTTTTGAAAGATACGTGAGATGTGTTTTATCATTTTCCCAGACTCACACAATGATAGGCGCAGTAAAGAAATATAGCATCTCCAGCGTCTATTCAACGGAAGAGTTCGGTCATTAGTGATGTGCCTGGTTTAAACCCTGTCATGACTTTGCAACTGATTTCGGAATTAAAACTTATTCCTAAAATAACTCTACAGCGATTAAAGAAACAAAGAACTGAAGAAACGGAAAATACATAACACCAACACGTGTCGCATGCACGAAACACCACCAATCACGCGATTTCGGGGTTTTAATTATCGTTTTTTATACCACGCCTCTTCCTCCGAAAGTCCGAAAGTCGATTCATGGTTCCATTATTTTGCCGATGGGAAAAGGAACCCCACAGAAGGTAAAGGACTCTAAATACTTCAAATTCTGTCACCTGCAATCCCAGCTCTGTCATGAGACCATAAAGTTGCGCAGAGAGAGCGGGCTAAACATGGTGAAATCCACGAAGAAATACGCTAACGATGCCAAGATGGAGGATAACGCTGAGAATCGCGAGAGGCAGAGGTTGCGTAAGCTGGCATTTAGCAAAAAAATAATCTCCCAGACAAGATCAAACCTTAGTCGTCCATTACAACCTACGAAAGCCATTCTTAGCAGCGATGGAAAAGATATCGTGAAGAAGGGACAAAGGAAAAGTAAATACCTCTTTTCTTTCCCTTGCCTGGTAGCCCCTGTTTCCGGTGGCAAGATGGGAGAATTGGTTCACTTGGACACTAAAAACCCTGTTCGTTACGTTGATTTCCCCCAGCGGAGGTTGAAGTTCTTCGTAACAATCATCTATCCAAAGAACAAGTATATCACCTTACACTTCATGAGGGGAGCAGGAAACGTAGTCTGCGAGGATTATTTTGATAGTCTAGTTGTATTTTCTGATGTATGGTGGATTGGAACAAAGGACGAAAACCCAGAAGAGGTGCAACTAGATTTTCCAAAGGAACTAAGACAGGAGAAGCATGCAGAGTTTGACTTTAAAAGTGGAGCTAGCACAGTTGCTGACCTTAGAAGTTTTTCTTCTGTAAAACTTCCTCCAAAGGAATGTGATGAAGCACTAAATCCTGAAGCTGATTTCAAGCTGGACCGATTGCAAGATTCTCAGCAGCCGAAATCTCGCACTAGCAAGCCCAATATATAAAGTTCGGAAGAAGAAACAAAGCCGACACCAGTATGGTCTTCTGCAAGGACAATAGGAAATACATTCAAGTTTTCATATTCTCCTTCTGAAGATGATCTAGACAGTACAGGAAGTGATTCCAGTTCATCAGACTCAGGACAGGAAAATCAAGCAAAGAAACAGAAAGTGAATCATAATCTTGGCACTTTGCTTGACGAAGCAGCTGCATAAGATTCTACCCCTACTTTGATTGACATTAGACTAACTGTGTAATTATATGGAAGTTCTCACAGTGGAGCATACAAACATACCAAGTCTATTGACATTTCCTCCGACAAAAGCGTTTGAAATAGGAAAACTGTATACACTGCTAGAAATTAGGATTTGAGTTGTACTTTTAATTTAGTTTAGATTACTGTTATAATTAGTTAAAGACAGTTGAATTTAGTTAACTGTCAGTTATGATATGAGGCGGTTTCAACCTCCTTGAGAGAGGGAATTTATATAGAGATGCATTCATTGTAAAAGAGAGGGGAAAGCCGGGAGAAAGCTCTAGGGCAGAGAGCTCCTTTTGGAACGCAGAGTTATTTTGAGAACCCGGAATGGAATTATACAGAGTGACACGTTTTTCTTGATATCATGAGATTCATTACGGTCATCTCTTTCACTGTGTCCTCCTTTTTTGTCATTTAATCTATCTATTCTTTTATTGACTGAGTTAAAATCTGTCTGGAATTCATTTTACATGCTCCTTTCACGCAGTTAATAAGATTTTTGTTTTCAATGGTGACTGGTCAGAATTCACTCCAGATAAGTGCTTTGTATCTAGCCATCAGCCTTTAGTTTTTTCTTCCAAAGTCGTAGTGAAAATTCATCCCTGATAGATGCTTTCACTGTGATGGACCTTTCCTTTTCCTTTTTCTTGTATTATGTCATGATTATTTATAGTTGAAAGATAGACTTACTTTGCCTCATTTTCTGCAAGTAATGTGATCCCCGTTATAATCTCCTTTCTGTGGTTTTCACTTAACTCCATGCCCAATGGACTGTTTTCCTGGATCAACCCCCAACCTGATTAAAAATCTTTTCTAATAAGAAATCTGGCCTTCTTACTGTAATTATTGAATATTCCTGAGTAAAGATCCCTTGGTTGTTGACAGAACTATCTCTGAGTGTATTAGGTCAGAAGTGCACTCAAAATCAATTTTCAAGGTTTGGCTTGCTGCAACCCAAGTCAAGTTCTGAACAATAAATAACTTTTTCTTTTTAAAATGTGCTAAGGCTTGGCTCTATTACAGCCTAGAGTCAACTCTTGCGACAAAATTTTTTGGCGCCATTGTCGAGGACGAAGGACGAAGTAAATCTTCCCTGGGATGCGACAAAGATTTGATCTATCACCTGATGGTGAACATGGGATAGACGTTTGATTGGCTGTGATTGTTCACCTGGTGACTCCTTGGTTCGTAGACTTTATATGTTTTTGTTGGCAACTCCACTGATCTCAAATGTTGAAATCCTCCGCTGCTTGGATTTCTGCAAGGCACTACGTGATGAGGTTCATGATTTTAGCAGGTCATTTATTGATGCAGGCACGTGGTCTACTGTTCTTGGCACTTTACTGGAAAGTACCATCTCTAGATGGAGCCTATATTGTTGTAACAGATTTTGAATTTTTCTCTACTTAGTGTCTTCATCCCAAATGTGTTTGAGGATCACTATTTCCTCTTAACTGAGATTCCTCTTACTACTCCTGAAAACCATGAATATACTGGAGAAATAATGTTTGAAATATTTAATGTTCCAGGACTTTATATAGCTGTACAGGTTGTCCTTGCTATTGTTGCTGGGTATAGAACTTCTAAGTGGATGCTGGAGATGGGATTACACACATTGTACCTATAGCAGATGGATATGTCATTGGAAGCGCCATTAAATCAATCCCTATTGTTGGAAGAGACCTCACTTTGTTTGTTCAACAACTTATGCGGGAAAGCGGTGAAAATATACCGCCTAAGGATTCATTGGAAGTGGCATGGAGAATAAAAGAAGATTATTTCTACACCTATGCTGATATTGTTAAGGAATTTGGTAAGCATGATCGAGACCCTAAAAAATATATAAAACAATGGACTGGTACGAAACCTAAGATACGAGTACGATATTCTTGTGATATTGGTTATGAGCGATTTATGGCTCCAGAGGTCTTCTTTAATCCTGAAATCTACTCCAGTGATTACACCAACCCCCTACCTGTTGTGGTGGACAAGTGCATCCAGTCATAGCCAATTGACACCAGGTGAGCTTTGTACAAGAATATTGTATTATCGGGCGGGTCGGCTATGTTTAAGGATTTCCCCGGAAGATTGCAGTATGATATTAAAAAAATTGTAGATGCTTGAATTGGCGCATCAGATGCTCGACTTGGTGGTGAAGTAAAATCACAGGCAGTAGACGTCAATGTAGTTGTCCATCCAATCCAGCGGTTTTCAGTTTGGTTTGGAGGTTCTGTACTTGCCTCTACGCCAGAGTTTTATACGGCTTGCCATACAAAGGAAGAATATGAGGTATACGCTTCCAAGCCAACTATATCATGATTGCAATTTTGGATGAGAGTTCTGATGACAGTTTTATGCGACAACGCGGTGTATCCCATTAGTTAAAAATTTGGGACACGATAAGAAATTTTGGAGAGCGATATGGTGCAGGGAGGAAGTTTTCCTCTGCGCAATAGGCCAGAAGGGGTATTTTACCTTCACAATCGTGTACCTCAAGAGTTGTTTGTAGATCTACCAATCATGTCACTGTACAATGCCATGATACCTGAAACACGTGAATTTGTATGGATGATGACGTCGAGAGACACTCTAAGGAACAGCAAAAACGGTCATAATATATATGTTACGCCAAAATCTTGGGTTAGTATTATAAATATTCTGCTGTTAAGACAAAGTCTGCTAATTTTTAGGTTTTGAAATATACGTGAGATGCATTTTATCATTTTCCCGGACTCACACAGTGATAGGCGCAGTAAAGAAATATAGCATCTCCAGCGTCTATTCAACGGACGAGTTCGGTCATTAGTGATGTGTCTGGTTTAAACCCTGTTAGGACTTTGCAACTGATTTCATAATTAAAACTTATTCCTAAAATAACTCTACAGCGATTAAAGAAACAAAGAACTGAAGAAACGAAAAATACATAACTCCAACACGTGTCGCATGCACGAAACACCACCAATCACGCAATTTCGGGGTTTTAATTATCGTTTTTTACACCATGCCTCTTCCTCCAAAAGTCCGAAAGCCGATTCATGGTTCCATTATTTCGCCGATGGGAAAAGGAACCCCACAGAAGGTAAAGGACATACTTCGGCTTTTGTCACCTGCAATCCCAGCTCTGTCATGAGACCATAAAGTTGCGCAGAGAGAGCGGGCTAAACATGGTGAAATCCACGAAGAAATACACTAACGATGCCAAGATGGAGGATAACGCTGAGAATCGTGAGAGGCAGAGGTTACATAAGTTGGCATTTAGCAGAAAATTAATCTCCCAGACAAGATCAAACCTTAGTCGTCCATTACAACCTACGAAAGTCATTCTTAGCAGCGATGGAAAAGATATCGTGAAGAAGGGACAAAGGAAAAGTAAATACCTCTTTTCCTTCCCTTGCCTGGTAGCCCCTATTTCTGGTGGCAAGATGGGAGAATTGGTTCACTTGGACACTAAAAACCCTGTTCGTTACGTTGATTTCCCCCAGCGGAGGCTGAAGTTCTTCGGAACAATCATCTATCTAAAGAACAAGTATCTCACCTTACACTTCATGAGGGGAGCAGGAAACGTAGTCTGCGAGGATTCTTTTGACAATCTAGTTGTATTTTCTGATGTATGGTGGATTGGAACAAAGGAAGAAAACCCAGAAGAGGTGCAACTAGATTTTCCAAAGGAACTAAGACAGGAGAAGCATGCAGAGTTTGACTTTAAAAGTGGAGCTGGCACAGTCGCTGACCGTAGAAGTTTTTCTGCTGTAAAACTTCCTCCAAAGGAATGTGATGAAGCACTAAATCCTGAAGCTGATTTCAAGCTGGACCGATTGCAAGATTCTCAGCAGCCGAAATCTTGCACTAGCAAGCCCAATATAGAAAGTTCGGAAGAAGAAACAAAGCCGACACCAGTATGGTCTTCTGCAAGGACAGCAGGAAAGACATTCAAGTTTACATATTCTCCTTCTGAAGATGATCTAGACAGTACGTGAAGTGATTCCAGTTCATCAGACTCGGGACAGGAAAATCAAGCAAAGAAACAGAAAGTGAATCGTAATCTTGGCACTTTGCTTGACGAAGCAGCTGCAGAAGATTCTACCCCTGCTTTGATTGACATTAGACTGATTGTGTAATTATATGGAAGTTCTCACAGTGGAGCATACAAACAGACCAAGTCTATTGACATATCCTCCGACAAAAGCGTTTGAAATAGGAAAATTGTATACACTGCTAGAAATTAGGATTTGAGTTGTACTTTTAATTTAGTTTAGATTACTGTTATAATTAGTTAAATACAATTGAATTTAGTTAACTGATAGTTATGATATGAGGTGGTTTCAACCTCCTTGAGAGAGGGAATTTATATAGAGATGCATTCATTGTAAAAGAGAGGGGAAAGCCGGGAGAAAGCTCTAGGGCAGAGAGCTCCTTTTGGAATGCAGAGTTATTTTGAGAACCCGGAATGGAATTATACAGAGTGACACATTTTTCTTGATATCATGAGATTCATTACGGTCATCTCTTTCACTATGTCCTACTTTTTTGTCATTTAATCTATCTATTCTTTTATTGACTGAGTTAAAATCTGTCTGGAATTCATTTTACATGCTCCTTTCACGCAGTTAATAAGAGTTTTGTTTTCAATGGTGACTGGTCAGAATTCACTCCAGATAAGTTCTCTGTATCTAGCCATCAACCTTTAGTTTTTTCTTCCAAAGTCGTAGTGAAAATTGATCCCTGATAGATGCTTTCACTGTGATGGACCTTTCCTTTTCCTTTCTCTGCTATTATGTCATGATTATTTATAGTTGAAAGATAGACTTACTTTGCCTCATTTTCTGCAAGTAATGTGATCCCCGTTATGATCTCCTTTATGTGGTTTTCACTTGACTCCATGCCCAATGGACTGTTTTCCTGGATCAACCCCCAACCTGATTAAAAATCTTTTCTAATAAGAAATCTGGCCTTCTTACTGTAATTATTGAATATTCCTGAGTAAAAAGCCCTTGGCTATTGACATAACTATCTCTGAGTGTATTAGGTCAGAAGTGCACTCAAAATCAATTTTCAGGGTTTGTCTTGTTGCAACCCAAGTCAAGTTCTGAACAATAAATAACTTTTTCTTTTTAAAATGTGCTAAGGCTTGGCTCTATTACTGCCTAGAGTCAACTCTTGCGACAATAGGCCAGACTCACTCGGGCTCCTTGGAGGGTATACCCATGATTATATGTGGGAGCTTACACCAGGGTGTAAGTCTGTTAAGTAGGTCGTCAACGTAACTTTTCCACCCTAGCCTAGCCCCTTCTTGTCTTGTCGTTGCGACGTTAGATTTCATCACCAACTAGTGACTTCAGAATTGGAAGGTCTTGTTTGCTTGGTTTTTCTTCCTAGATTTTACTAGCATATGTTGTTTGTTTACCCAATTTGGCCATAGAATTTATTTCATAAGATTCTAACTCGATCACAATTGACACTCCACGTTGTTCACGTAGAATGCAAGGCCTACTCCCAAAAGATCTGGAAGGCTCTCAACCCTTTCCTACCAACTCACTGGAGGGCTCTCCTCAACATAGTGAAATCCAAGACATCGTCACTCCATAAGTGGAAATAACTAACTCTTTAGAATGGTTCTGAATTACCAATTCTTGAGAGGACTTATGACTTCCTACCGAATCTGAGAGACGTATTGTTCGAGTGAATTATTCCGGAGATCTAGTTGTTCAGTCTTCTAGATCACCAACCGGACCTTTCATAGGACCTGAGGGTCAATATCCTTTTTGGACTACTGGAATTTTTAGATGGGATATCTTTGGCTCAGGAGAAGGCATTGATATCACTGTCGCACCCGAGCGGCCTGAAACATCTGATCCAGATGCAGTACCTTTTACTACTGCCTATTATTTCCCTGGTTTAGAGGCTCTGCCAACTGACCACATCTTGACTATCCCTCTACAAATGGTCCATTACATAATGGTCCCAGATACTATGAGTCCTCACACTAGGATTATTGTAGCCAGCCAAGCCCCCATTGGCACACAGCTTTCGCCCAGATTCCCCCCAACACTTCTACCTGGATATCATGCATTGAATGCTTCTATTCCCACTCCTACACAAATCACATCTGGGACTCCTGGTGGTTCCACTCCTTCTGGGCACCATCTTCCCATTTTCATTCCAACACTTCCTCCACCCCCTTTTAGAGGACCTCTTCCATCCTCTATCAGAGGCACTGATCCTAGTGGCACCATCCCATCTTTCACACCTAATTACCAAATTCCTGTTGGTGGACAATTTCACCAAGGAGACAAACTCAACCCCCTTTTGTAGGAAAAATACCAATTGGGATGCAACCCCCGATTGGGGAGAAACCCCCACCAACCCCAACCTATGGGAAAAACATACCTCCATCCTTGGCCCAGTATTGGAATTATCTTATACAACATAAACTTCAATCGACTAGGGGGAAACAGCCTCAAGATAACTCTGTCATACCCCCTACTACAGGCCAACCATATCCAGGCACGTCTAATCCTATTTGGTGCTTGAACACCCAACCCCATGCCCCTGTTCAAGGGCACAACCCTATGAATTACTTGCCTCCACACCAATAACCAAATCTTCCTGGATCTTCGCATTATATGCAGTCTGCTTATGGTCCCACTGGTTTATCGATGGGACTCCCTCCCCAAAGTCACCAGTACCCACATGTGAATAGACAGTTACCTTTCTTAGCCACTCTGGACCTCCCGGATTTGTCAAGGATTTTAAATGATTTGATCTGTCACTCTCCTCAATGGCCCGCCATACCGACCAAACTAACATCCGACATCCCTAAATTTGATGGTAAACCAGGAGAGGACGTGAACAATCATGTAATGAATTTTCACCTTTGTTGCTCATCCAACTCCTTGATGGATGACTCTATTCGTTTAAGCCTTTTTCAGTGAACCCTCACAGGTTCTTCTGCAAAGTGGTATATCGAATTACCATGAGGCTTATTCACCAACTTTAACACCCTCGCTATGGCTTTCCTCACCCACTACCAGTTACCGATTTTCTATGAAATGGGAACCGAGATTTTGAGTTCTTTCAAACAAACCAAAGCCACTCATATCTCTGATCACATTCATGAGTGGCGACGAAGATGATGTCTCATCAAACTCGAACTTCCCGATCATTTGCTAGCATAATGGTTCACGAAATCATTCGTGAATGACATTTCTCATGACATCACCATGGTTGGAGTTGTCACAGAAGAACAGGAAATCAATCGTGCTCAATACCTCGACCTCGTTTATTCACAAACAGGGACTCTTTACAACTTACTCCCTGACGCACCTCGTCCTTCTACTTCTACTACTTCAACCACTCCTGTTGCTTCTCATGCAGCTGACAGTGTGATTGGCACCTTCCATGCCCAACCTCATTCTTTCCAAACCTCTAGAAACAACCCCAAATCCATTTCTTCTAATTTTCAAAATGCTCCCTCTCTTACCCCTCCCATCGGTAAGACTTCTGAGGTAAATTATGTTCAATCTACCCCCACCGGAAAAAATAAATCCAAAAAAGGAAAGGGTAAGACCAAGGAGGATAAAAATAATCCACAAACTGAGAAAACCAAAACACCACCTATTGACAATAGGGATAAGCACAAACCCCGATACCCTTGTCTTATATGTGGTGATGATCACTACACTAAGGATTGTCCACGACAAGCCGAGGTTACTAATTTCCTTCAAGGGACCACAAAACCACCCACTCTGATCGTATTGTCACAACCCTTCCCTTCTCAACAACAGGCCCAATTGGTCATTCATGACCAACCTTCCCCCTCCAATACATCCTATGTCTTAATGTGTATAGGTGATTCAAAGAAGAATGACATCACACTTACCACTCAAGCCAAAGATTGTCCTTCCTCCAAAGAGAAGGTTGATGCAATACCTCCTTCATTGGTCCAACCATATCCCATGACTCCACCTACCAATGGTCATCTTCATATCGAACGACTAAGCCTAGATATAGTTCTTCGCCCTCCTCCAAAGGGTGTTGTTCGAAAATCGACTTTCAATCCCCATGTACGTGTTGCCTAGAACTATAGTATTATTGAAGATTTGGCCCAAGCACAGTCTGCAATATCAACCCTCGAAGTCCTTCAGAGTTTCCTTATACAACAGAAGGCACTGTTGAAAGCTATTGGTGGAATTGACCCCACGGATACAAATTTAATAATTTTTGACTTGGAAGATCACATTCCAAGGTTACCCCCTCAACTCGCATTCCAAATACAAGTTATTGTCTAAGACAAAAACATTTGTAGAACGATTATTGATGAGGGTGCCTCGACTTGTGTCATGTCTCTTACCTACTGGAAATCCATCATCTCTCCTCCTTTGACTGAATCCCACAACATGCTCAAATCCTTCAATGGCTCTGGTTTTAAGCCTTACAGTGTCCTCCCTTCATTGCCTATTATGTTAGAAGGAAAAACAGTCCAATTTGAAGTGGAGTTCTTTGATGCTCCTCTCGATTACAACCTTCTACATGGTTGTAGTTGGATTGATTCCATGTGTTCAGTTGTGTCGACTCTTTTCCATGTCATGCATTTCCCACATTAAGGAAAAGTAGTTACCGTCGACCAATTGGCCTTCTTTCACTCTGATGCACGTACCGACAACATGTCATTCATTGCAAAAACCCCCCCTAGATACAAGAATGTCGGTGTGGGTCTTCTTAAAGATTCCTCGTTAATGGGTACTTTCCCCATCCCACCACCTGACGTTCCACATCCATTTGTTGCCTCGATCAACGTGATCTCCACCTTTGTTCACATAACCCTTGCATCTTACGACCCATGGATGGTACCCAACCCCGACGATCATCTTCGTTATGGCGATGAAATGCCTTTGAGTCCAGTTGAATCTGCTTATCAATCCATTCAATCGACAACTCCTTCTACCCCCTCTTTTGGTGATTTATCTCCAAATGCATTCCACATCATTTTTTCCACAGACGAGATGATTATCTCTGTTATGAAAGTGTTGTAGGAAAATATCCCTGCGGACAGGTAGATCTCCTCTAAGAGCTTGACCTTAACCCTAGACAAAAAAATGCTTAACGTGGAAACTGACTTCCTTTCAAATCTATCTAAACTAATACATGAGAAGGAAGGATAACAGAAGTACCTCTTTATCGATGTTTGTCCCTACACACTCCGAGTTGCGCTCCAATCCTTTGCTCCTCGCTGAGTTCTGCAGACAAACAAGATACGACTACTTCCTACTCCACTGATATTAGCTTGAAAACAGATCTATCAATTAATGATAAGTTCATGTAACATCAGACACAAACT
>SNQJ01S0215649.1:0-14342 GCA_010110895.2 Picea sitchensis | reverse complement strand
GGAGGGAGCACTGAAAAATATTATTGAAGACATTCATTGAAAAATAGTCCATCTTGGCCAGATTCTTTCATGTTCGGAAAGTGGATTGAGATTTCTGACAAACAGTGACTGTCGAGCTGGATATATAACATATGAATCAACATTTAATTGTCAACCCGGGAAGGTAAACTTAGAGGAACCAGCACAGGAAATGCAGGGTTGAAGAGGGGGTTTAAAGGATGCCAAACTAATCTCTGAACTGCTAAAAGAAACTTGTTGGAAGAAGCTATTGTACTCTACTCTGTTCTACACTCTTTTGCACTACTCTGTACTACCCTGTACAAACTTCATAAAACTGCTCTGTATATGCATGTAAAAGGTCTACTGCACACTGATGACTAAAAAAAAACAATTAAATTTCTGCTACTTATTACTCCACACAACTCAGCAACCTTCTATTTTATAATGAAACTCTCTATTGCAATCCAATGAAATGCTACTTCTGTTCTATTAAACCAATGAGAAAACGGTTGAAAGATGATGTTCAAATCTGAAGATGGAGTCTATTGTATATAGCTTTGTTTCCGTCAAAGGGGGCCCTGCCTTCTTTGTTAACAGACTGTTCTCAGAATTAATGCTTCAATTTAGATTTTACTGCTAATCAAATAAATACAGATCAAGAATTGATAATGAATGTCAGGAGTTCGACTCCTCCCAATGGAGGAATTTACAAAATGTCCGAAGAATTATCTTAGGGTTGACAATCACGAATCTACCAATATATAGCAGGGAATAATATTTAAAAGACCGCTTGAGACTCGAACTGGCCGGAAGTCCAAAACGAAGCCGGGGAAAGATGACCTTGAAACTGCTTTAGGGTTTGAACTAACCAGAAACAACAGACCGTTCTTTAAATCAACACACACTGGAAAATAAATAACTTACAGAAAACTTGCAAATAACAGAAGTCGAATTAATGAAACTCTAACTATTTTATTGAAAAATAAGAACAATACAAGGCCTGGAGATTTCCATTCCTCTATCTAATCTATGCTACATCTATCTCTCTCTCGAGCATAGCAGCTCTATATATAATGTTTTAGATCCCCCACAATGCATGGCTTTGCGCCCAAGTAGTTACAAAACGGTTTTAAGAGTATCACCGGAGAATGAGACACGTTTTGAGACACGTTTTACACAGTCAATCGATTTAAGATTGCCTTTACCCGTGTCTCTCGATAAGCATGATTACATGTGCAACCGAATGCTTATTCGCCCCTTAAGATAGGCGATAACATTAAGTTTGCAACCGATTCTTGAATGCCCTAATCTCATGACACGAAGGCAATACATTTAGTAAAAGAAACATGCGAGGCAATAATTCTGGACCTTTTACGCTGATGAAATTGGTCTGGCACTTATTAGCAATAGCTTTTGCAAGCAGAGTCTTTCCACAACCTGGTGGCTTGTAAAAGAGCACACTCGACAACAATTCCACGTAGGGAAGATGGGTTACTGGAGCTTAACGCAGTCTGCAAATGCTCATTGGTAACAAACATAGAATTGAGGATTTCAGCATCGATAGTCTCTAAGTAAATAACATCCATTTTCCTGATGCATTGTAACGCAGCCTCAGTGCACAGAGCTGCGAGATCATCTCCAACATATCCATGCATATCCTTCTGTCTTCATAACTACTGGAAAAATACAAATCCTTTAAAACAGTCATCTTCTCAAGAGCACACAATGAATACAAATAGAGTATGCACGAAGACACTCAGAATATAATCACTGCATTTCTCCCCGATTCAAGTTTTCCCAGTTACTGTACTTTTCATTTCCATAATAAAATCATTTTGCCCCTGTTACTTGAATACTATACTTGCAATTCATTCAACATCTTTAGAAATATTCATATTCTTTGTATGGATACGAAGGATTTCCAATCGTCCCACTTCATTGGGAACTTCAATATCAATTTCCCTATCAAACCTTCCAAACCTTCTAAGAGCTGGGTAAATTTAGCAGCTTCGTTGATATCTTCACTGGCGGCCTTCAAAATTTGGTGAAATTAGCGACTTAGTTGATATACTACTTTGGGTGCATTTGGTACAGTGTTGAGTAGGATTACCATTTAGTATCAACATTATATTAAAGAGACAAATATCCCAGCGGGAATGGCTCGACGCATTCCAACTCTCTTGATGGCCACGTCCATAACCCAGGAAAATAAATAGCTTAAACAATGCACAAATCCTTCATCATTATCTTGATTTCTATAAACTGTCATTCATTTGTTACAATGAGTGATACCATTAATAAGATTTGGAACACCTATGTTTAGTAGCTTGTACACACGGCTAGAAGTGCCCGATGTTTGAAGGTAGTAGTGATAGAAAAATGGATGCATTTTCTTGTAATAGATGTTCTATGATATCAAAGGGGTGTATATAGTGTGAGTTTGCAAGAATTCTTAAGAAGAAGACTTCATAAGTATAAAAAATCTTAGCAACCCAATCATGAAGAAGCCAAGAATGCGTAATAAAATGTATCAAATCTAGGCATGTTGGCTTGTTGCTGGTTAACATGGAATTAGTATGGTGTGATGTCTCATAGAGCGGTGACTTCCCATTGTGGTTAACATGGGAGTGGTCAGAAGTCTCTCTTCTTGAGGACTGCCAAGAGGGCGCCCTCTGGGTGTGTTCCTCATTGCTGGTTGAAGAGCCTTGGGGAATGGTTTGTTTGGAGGTTGATGGAACTGATGTTTTCCTCTTGTAGTTCCATGACAGAGGAGGCTGGTGTGTTATTTATACTTGTTGCCACATTCTCGGTTACTGATTGGTGTTGGAGGAATGGACCAAGGTGGGGAATGGTCAAGGCTCGATATCGGGGACATGCATTCCTTAGGTTTAATACATTCTCGGGGGTGCATTTTTATTAGTGTAGGAGGAATGGCTAGGGTGGGGAATGGTCCGGGCTTCCGGCTTCCTTGGGGTTATACATTTACTCTTGGTGTACTTTTTTAGTGTTGGAAGAATGGCCCGAGGTGGGAAATGGTCCAGGTTGGAGAAGGCAGGAATGATTATTCTTGCTTGAGAATAATAGTCCATATATCTCATTATTCTACTCTGAGGGTAGATATTCTTTCAGATATCATATATGTGAGTGAAAGATTGGCCAGAATGATTAGGTTTCTATCATAACATTGTTTTATAATGCGGTTGCTCCGAGATGTTTACATTTATGAAGATTATGACAATAGATGTAGACTCATGAAGGTGGGATATGTTCCCTTTGTTGTTAGGGAAGATATTGACTCCTAAATACGAGTGAAATGTTAGCTAAATGATTTAGTTTATATCTGCTGCAATTGTTTTCACGGAGTTACTTCTCAGATGTTTTATTATGAAAGGCTATGCCAGCGATAGATAGAAAGACTAATATGGTGGATATGTGTTCCCTTGTTAGTAACTATCTCGTTGATGATCAAATTGCATGTAGTACTTGTTGTGGTAGTGTACCACTAAATTGTAGTTATATACTACTATAGATATACAGGTATGTTCTATTCTTGTTCTAATTGCCTTGAAGACTATCATGGTTTATTGGAAATAATCATCATCGAGACGAATGATGAACAAATATTTTCAGGGCGGAAAATAGTTGGTACTCTTCTAGATTACCTAAAGAATGACTCTTGTCGCACTCTATGGTATAGTGACTTATCCAGCTACATCGCCTAATTACTCGGATGAAAGTATGGTTTAGAGATGATCGCAGTTGATGGTGATGGTGATGCTCGTGATCTAGTCTGTGAGATGGTCTAAATGACTATGTTGATGCTGCCGGGTGCAAATGGGTACATGTTTTGTGCTCAAGACCATTCTTACAATACCTCCCTATCTAGGAGGTGTTAATGAGTAATAGTGGTAGGCTGTGGGAGGTATTTACCTCCGCGTGTGAACTTGATGAGAATGGGGCCTACGGGAAGCAGAGGAAACCCTAATGAGTTGGATAATAGCCCTAGAAGTCTTGTGGAGCTCAAGAAGATAATTTATAATGCGGGTTATTAGCCTCAAGAGAGAAGTGTTGAGAAATAATAATAATATCTTTGAAAAGACATGTACCGAAGGAGAAATCCCAGTAATTTGTGAGAACCACTATAATCACGAATTGAGTTCTCATTTGACCACATACAGAATTAGAGGAAGCGACAGCGGTGGCATGCATTGTAGTTCCTAGTTTAGTGCGCTTTTATATGAAGAGATCACCAGTGCGACACATTGCGACAACCAGTTTTAGGTGTTGGCGAACTATCTCTTGTTTGTGGTTTGGACTATCTGATCATTGTTTTGTGTTGCTCTATCCTTGGAGGAAGATTCGCTACACCTTGTTTGGTTATCTAGCCTGGGGTTTGCTTCAGAAGGAATTCTCAGTCAAGGTTAAAAGGTGCTTTTAGGAGGGTGGATTACCGACCTATGGTTGGATGTGAGAATTATCGTCAATGGTAAAATAAGAACAATGCTACATATTTTAACAAAGTAGGATATAGCAAGAAGGACTGAAATTTAAATTTGAGATATATACTGTGATTTAGAAAGCATTGGTTGATGGTCTACCACACACCCATTTCTCCAAGAATGCATGAGGGGATGTGTTCTTGAAACACCCTCAAGAGAAATTGACAAAGGAAAGACTTCGGAGAGATTTCTATATACTAGATCTGACCATAGTGACCTCATGGGGCCCTTTTCATATCCATCAATTATAAAGCAAGATGCGTGCTCATTTTGTTGATGATTTCTCACGCTTCACATGGATTTTATTTACGAGGAAAAAATCATAGGTCTTTCAACACCTCAAGATTTCAAATACGGACGGAACGGTCCGGAAACAAGTCAAAATTCAACTGGAAAATGAATAGCGAGGAGTGATCAAACATGAGGATCCGAATATTTTCATGAGGAAGGGATTCGTTTTTATCACACAGTTCCCTATACTCCATGGCAAAATAGAGTTGTTGGCGGAAAAATAGATCTCACGAAAGAGATTAATCTTACATGCTACGTACAAGAATCCTTCAATAGAGACTAGGGGCCGAAGCACTTAATTTTGCAACCTGCATCCAAAACATATCTCCCATAGATGTCGGAGATGATGACTTCCCTATGAGGTTTGGAGTGGCCTCAAACCGTAAGTGACCAACTTTCATATTTTTGTTTCATGGTAAAACTGACGCAGTTCCCTCTAAAGGAGGAAGCACTTGATCCGCAGGTAAAGGTGTATTTTTATTGGATGCCCGGCGATTGTCAGGGATGCATACTGCGTTGATATTATTTCCTCGAACTGACTCACTGTCGGCGTAGTCTCCAACTTCGGAGAAAGTGTCTTGCATGCACCTCAACAACACCATGCAAACACCTTTGTTATTCCACATGTCAAAGATGATGATAATGCACATGCATACTCTTCTTCAAACAAGAGTTCTAATTCAAAGGAATCAAAAGATACATATACAAATTCAGTACAATTAGATGCAGACTCAGAGAATCCAGATGCAGTTGAAGATATAGACCAGAGGCCCAAGTGGGCACAAAATACTCTTCAGGATGTGGGGGATCTTGTTGGTGATCTAGGCGATACTAGGAGGACTCAAAGCCGATTTTGAGAAGCCCCATATTGCAATCATTGCCACTGAACCATTTACCTCCATACATATTTTCTTGGTTCAATATACATATCCACAATATTATGGTGAAGCTCTCGGGAATCCCTTTTGGGAATACAACATGCAAGATGAATACAACTCCCTCCTCGAAAACCAGACTTGGGATTTGGTTCCCCTTCAATACGGAAAAAAAAAATTCCATCCTGAGATAGGTCCTCGAGATAAAGGCGCGGTGGATGGTGGATCAGCGAGATACCGATCAGGAGCTTGTTACTAAAGGCTTTCAGCAGGTGTATGCATTGACTATGATGATACTACTCTCCAATAACGAATATGGATTCCATGCGATTGGAACTTCCATTAGAGGAAGCCAAGAGTGATAGAATTCCATCATATTTACATGAAGAATGCATTTCTTCAATGTGATCTCTCTGAGGATATCTATATGGAAGCGACGAGGATTTATGCAGATTCATCTTTGGTCCTTAGAGATGAAGAAGTCTCTTTATGGCCTCAAAAGCGGAGGCTCGAGGGCATGGTATGCCAAAGATGGACTCCTACCTGTTATCACATAACTGTACATTGTAAGTTGGACCCAAATGTTTACATGCCCAGGATGGTTGATTCAATTCTCTTAGTTTTGTGTTTTGATGATTTGTTGATCATGGGTTGCTTTTCAATTCAAAGGCTGACTGAGAAGTCAAGAGGGATTCTATAGCGGAGTTTTGCCTTAATGAACATGGGATCCATGCCTTCTTCCTTGGACTCGAGATGTTTAAGGATACATCAGCCCTCAAACTATCTCGAGCCAAAGTGTGAACAGTTCCTTGAGATATTTCACATGACCGACTACAAGTCTACTCTGACTCCATTCCTATCAACAATCAAACTTGAGGATGGCGGGAACACTCACTGGTGGAAAACACAGCATGCAGGATAGCTGGTGGGAGCTTGTTTGTGTCATGGTCGAGGCATGCTCTCTACATGCGGTTGGGTTCAGGAGTTCATCGCAGAATCGCATGAGAGCTACATTGGAAGGCTGCAGTGTATCCTTCGATAGGTATAGGGCACCATCACCTTTGGAGTTCATTGTGTACCGGACTCATTGGACTCGTAAGTTCGATTAAATTTGGGTTGGTGATAGTGTTTGATCATAAGTCCACATATGGTTACTCACTCCAATGTGGTTTGGGACCTGTTGTTGGTCAAATAATAAACAAGTTATTTATTTCTCTATCCTCAGTCGGCTGATGTCCGGAGGGTGATTAACATAACCATTGGAGCTATGTGGATGCATTTTCTCACTAAGTTAGAATTGATTTCGCCAATTATAATCATCTGGAATGACAACGAGCTTTTCGAAGTTTCTTGGAGATCGGTTTAGTCTGACCCCCTTCCCTCACTGGGGGTTTGACCTCTCGGTCAAGGATATTATTGAGTTGAATTATCTCTTTGGGCCTTCAATATCCCCTAGAACAAATTACCACGGTGCCTTTTTTCTCTTTGGCCTTGGTCTTGGAACTTCTCTTTATTATATAAACTTGGAAATTGGCGTTGGCTCCTTCCGCTAGCCCTTCTTTGCATGTGACCTTGGGATGTAACCTGGGGCTTAACCTCGGGCACCCATACAACGGGACTCTAAATGGAACCATATCTATAGTTCACGTCCAAAACCAGTTTGAGATCTACCGAACTCAACCCCGGAGTTCCGAGTGTTTTAACCTCCGCGCTCTGGAGTTCACTCGAGGCACCGCGTTCATCTAAAATCAGCGGCTCGAGGTCCGCGCCGGGACCTTTATGATTCAAATTCTGAATCACACCACCTTTTCTCCTGAAGTAGTTTGTACCCAAATTTCCATATCAAGCACCACGCATTTTCTTAAATCAACGGCTCAGGTTCATTTTGGGACTTGACGGGGGCGTCAGATGTTCCAGTAGCCTTTTCTCCCGAAGCATTTTCTTTCAGATTTAAGGATCATGCGCCATGCATCCTTCTCATTCGACGATGGGGATATACGTTGGGCGACACTCTGCTCCATGTTGCTTTCTCCTAGCTTCTGAAGTACGTGATCTACTAACGTGTGTCTTCGAGAGTTTCAACCACTCAAACTTTCTCGAGTACTTTCAACGAATTGACGATCTAGCCGGCGCATGTCTCCCATAGATAAATGTCTACAAATCGCCGGCTCTTAGGGCCGGAGTTTCAACCTCTCCACACTCCACTTTCTCGGGTGCTTTCACGCGAAGTCAACGATGCAGCCGACCGTGTCTCCCAAAATTAGCGGTACCAAATCCCGGTTAAGTCTCTTTACGGGCTTCGGGTTTAACCTCTCCCTTTTCGCTTTTCTCTCAGTCCCTTTCACCCAAGTCAAAAATTTACCGGCCAGCGTGTCTTCCGCATAGATCGGCGGTTTGCAAATCCGCCGTCCTGCCGGACTCACCGGGAGTTTCACCCTCTCCACACTCGCTTTCTCTGAAGTTATTTCACGAAGTCCGCAGTTTACGCCGCGTATCCTCTCTCTCAGATCGATGGCACAAATGGACTTCATTACTCCGTGGATTTCCAAAGGAACTCAAGGCTAACCGCCCTGCGCAACTTTTCCAGATCTAATGGTCTCAAATGACTCTGCTTCCCCCAGCGGAAGGTCTTGGTGATAACTCTTTAAACCTTGAGAGTTTCTCCCACTTTGAATATTTCTTCCACTATCTCTTCTAAGATTGTTTTCTCAAACCCTTTGACTCCCTAGAGTTGCGCCGACACTTAGTCGAATTCCGGATCTGTGCATGTACAATATATCTTGGTGTCCCTTCACGAGAAAACTCAAACTATTCCTCATGATCTTTGTGAGTCAAAGTCTCTGTCGGCCTTTACTCATGGCGTACGATATGAACACTTTTCATATGAAAGTTTCATGCTATCTCTTTTGATATTTGAGTCGAAAGACCCTGTAAAATTACACCCCGCTGCGTCACGGTATGCACTCCTTGCATAAGCTCAAGTAAGAGAAACAATTGACACTTGTTCAACACTTCGCGGATTCATTCATTCACAGTATAACTCATGCGTTCATGAAAACATATAATAACATAGAATAGTTACACAACAACACTTTCATGCATTTGGATCAATATGCTGTATATTGTTCAAATAATAAATGGCTACAAGCGATACAAGAAAATAACAACTAACTCAGCAAATACTAATGTGTCATTGTAAACTGTTCAACAACATTATGTTCGTAGCATCAAGTTCAGCAGTCTCATTCAGGCACATAATCATATATTTATACAAGAGGACTCTTAGTGTTTCCTTCAGCTACTTATCCTATCAAATTAAAACATTTCAACTACTAAGCCTGCATTGCAATGAATTTTTGAAGATATGAAGACAGGGGCGAATGCTCCAAAACTGCATTGCAGTCAGTTTTATTGGAAATTGATTTCCTCTAACTCAACGTAATCATCAGGTCTTTGTTCATTAAAGAGATTTATTTAACTTACAATCCACTCAAAAATATTTTCCCAGATATACCAGAGTTCAAAATTTAAAACAAATCAAAAGGTGTGCTAAGCGTTGTGCTCGTTGTGTTGTCCACGTGTGCTTTGTTGATGATTCTCCTGCATCCACAGTTAGGAAGCGGTGGAATGAGAAACATTGAGATCCGCATACCACATCAGGGACTTAGCAGGTACACAAGGAGATCCTTCACTTCTTGAGTTATGTCCTTATTGAGAATGAACTACAAACTGTCTTCACCAAGAAGCCTTCATTAAAGCGGAAGTTTCATTCTCTGAAATTAGATCTTGAATTGAAGGATACAGTTCATTAACTATTGTTCTTCTTTTACATACATTGTACTTTGGAGGGTGGGGGGTTTCCCATGAGGGTTTTCCCTCTTTCCTCACTTTATTTGATTGTATCTTTTGTATTTGGGTACCCTAACGCAATAGATTATCAGGACATTCTTTATTTTCTATAGTGATGTTGAAGTGTTGGACTTACTTCCACCTGAAACCTAAGTTTCTTTTCCTGGGTTTTTCCTTGTTCTATTAGTCATTATTAGATTAAGCCTATGTTTTTAGGAATAGTAATATTCCTCTGAGTCTTCCTCTTAGGTTTGATCGGTTAGGTGGAGTCCTGCTACATTGGTTGTGTCACCATGCAACATTAGGATCATCTGACTAATGTGCATTGTCCTTGGGATCATCACCAGGAACTTGGAAGGTGCATTCCTTGTGCATGTTTGATATCCTCCTCATTTCACTATGTTTTATTTAGTTAATTGAAGACTGATAGGCTAGTTAACTTAGACTAGTTGGCAGTTCACTCTCTTAACTGCATGAGAGACTAGATTGGGTGGAAGTTTACTCGTAGCATTGGTGTGTGTGTCCAAATCCTCTAGACCACCACTATGGCATTGGCTTCTCCTCCAATGTGCATTGGTTGAATTATACAGTGTTCATGTATAAATTATCAATTATTCATTCGGTTAATGAGCGTTCTTCCATTCTTTCTCTCTTACTTCTTCTTTCTCAATTTCTCTGCAAATGTGTGTTATTTATAGCTAGACCTATTATGTGCAATTTCAACACATTTGTTTACAAGGGTGGGTGCCCTCCTTAAAGGTTTTCCAAGAAAATAAGGATTATTTATTTTTTGGTGAGTCAGGCGGGACAAAGTGTTGTTGTCTGCTGATACCATATCACATACGACCCCTAAGTACTTTTTTGAGGGATGGGGTATAAACTTTTCTCTTTTCTCAATCATCTTGAATCTCTATGTCTAGGATTACATTACCTTCGATTCGACGAGGGTTTTACAATGACTATAAATTTTTCCGGATCAAGTTTTGGATCACAAGTTATCAGTCCTTCAAAGTTATTGGGCCTTCATCAACTAGAGTCTCTCATCGTTATGTGGCATCCACGTGGCTCCCTGTCACCCGGCACGCTACATCATCATATCATACAAAGACTCACCCAACCAGAGGTTGGCTCCTCTCTCAAAGGCCTATTAGTTTAATTAATCATTATCATGATAAAATCTCACTCTTTACTAATCATTTAATCATTTATTCAATCCCTATTAGGGATAATTAATCTTTACAAGAATTAATTAACCCCGTAAATTATGTTTTTACTTTACATAAATTACCGGTCCAATTAAACCAAGGATTACTTCACTTTCACCTTGGTAATCCCACATTTTGGGGTAAATTTGGTGTTAATTATTATATCAATACCTAGTCGTAGCCAAGCCTATGGTCAGGTGTATTTACTGGTTTGTTAACTTTGTTAATGATGTTATATTGCCATCATATTGACTATGTTGCAATGTAGTAAATATGTCAAAGAACCGCTTGGTTTTTAGTAATAGATTAACGCCTAGGTCTCGGACTTGTGAGGAATTCCTCATCATTACTTATGAACATGCCAAATCCCAGAATGTCAAAGTTAGGGGGTCCCACTTGTATTATAAAGTGATGCAAATATAATAGTATATTATAATATAATATAATTAATTTCCTTTAATGTTTATATCAATATTTATCCAACCATTGGAGCAGGAAGGTGGAAGGTTGGACCTTAGGCCTTTTTGCTGCACTCACCCAAATAGAATTACCAAAACTCACAGAAATCACAGGTTCCTACCGAACTCCCTAAGGGTCTCCACTTTATCACATTGATTATGCATTAAATGTGAATTTAAAAAGGAAAAAGGGGTTGGCACTTTCCCACTTACAAATATCATAATAAACTCATGTATAATATATTATATTATCTCTTTGGAAATTGTGCCCAAGTTTATAAAATCCCCAATATTATATTTAATAATGGAATGAAAGAAGAACCCTCTAGGTCAACTCCTTCGGCTCTCCAACACACTCTTTATTCTCAAACCTCGAGTCGAGAAGGCAGAAGTGGTCTTACTTATACACATTACACTATTGTAACATTTAAAAGGAATGAAAATGATGTGTTCTTTAGGGGTCTTGTGAGAAGTCACGGAAGGATTTTACCACTAGCACCCTAGCTAGATCATGATGCCCTCGGAGAGATTCTTCCCATGCATTGACCATGACCGGGGTGAAGGTCGATCTCTCCCTCCCTCAAGTCTAGCAGTGGGCTGCCTATCCACCAAGAAAAGGAGGTTGTTGTGATTTCTCAACGATCACTCCATCTTTCTACAACTCAGTTTATCATCTTGATCAGAAAAAACCCTGTCCAGCAATTCATGTACCCAGAAACAAATTTGTTTTCTCAATTCTCTTCATAACCGGTGCATTCTCCCCTCTTCACAGAATGGTCACTAGATCCATTCCTCTACATCCTCTCTTATTAGAAAATGGCTCCCCGACTTCGATAAGCCTCATCCCCTTCTCTACTGCTTGCAATTTCCCTTAGTTTCTTGCCTTCTTGATAATATTTTGTGGGTCAAATCCCCCAATTTGTGGGTAATCCTAGAATCCTCTAGATGGGTACTTTCTACCCATGCTTCTAAGGCAAGGAAGTTATGGTACAAAACCCATTCTTATTCATAAATGTGGGAAGTTGATATTTCAACTACCAACTTCTTCCATTAACTACAATTCTAGAAATGAAATTTGGATTTTTTCTTGAATTTTAAATTGGAAAGGAAATTTCCTCATTGTTTTCCTCTCATGACATCATGACCTATATAGGAAATCCCCCTCAATAATTTTCCAACATTTTCCTTTTTACATTAGTATAAATATTTACACTACCCTTTTAGAAAATGTAGTTACATTTACAATTTGGAAACATGGGTGTTAAACTTCTTAAAGTTGGACTCTCCCCCTTCTCTTTGGGTCATCCCCTTCCCCACAACTCTGACCTTAGGAGTGAATTCCTCTTCCTCCCTATCCACCACCAATCCTATCACCTCTTGCTCCCTCTTGTCATCTCTCCCTCTCCCGGCTCTCCTGAGACCTGATTCTTCAAATGAGCTCTCCTCCTTGGGCTCGGATGACTCAGTTGTCTGTTTCAACCTTCGGAACTGAAACATTTTTTTGGCTTCCATTGGTGCTAGATTGGTCCCAAACCCTGATGAGCATCCTCAAAAAAAATGAAGGGGTTGAACCTCCCATCTCTAAAAAACACAAAACCGTTCCTTAATAGATATCACTTCAGGTCAACAAAGGTCAATTTTTTAGGCCCTTAGAGCAGTGTGAGCTCATTATGGGGTTACCCCATGAAGATTCTATCTTTCAACTGCAGGGGAGTGGCAAGCTTCCAAAAAAAACTCTCCCTGAAGAGAATGATCATGTTGAATCAACCCAATGTTATCCTGCTACAAGAAACTATGGCGGAGGAGGCGTTAGTGACTAGGATGTTGGAGACTTTACTCCCATCCTGGAATTTCCTTGGATCCAATTAGTTTGGTCGTTGGGGGGGGGGTTGGCGATTGGTTGGAACACTAGACTAGTCAAAGTCACAAACTCTTGGGCTCTTGACTCTTATCTGAAAGTGGATTCGCAAATTTAAGGAATGGGGCTAGATCTCAGGGTACTAAATATTTATGGACTGTATTCTGATTGAGCATCCTTTTGGGCCTCTCTTCTCAATATGAAACACACTGGATCATGAACCTCGTCCTTGGGGGGGACTTGAATTTTTTATTTGGGGGAAGCAGAAGTTTGGGGTCCCAATGTATGCCCAGAAACCAAACAAATTTATTCACCCATTTTTTAAATGACCATGGGCTCAATGACAATGTTCTGCTCAGATCAACGAACCTCATCCTTGGAGGGGACTTGAATTTTTTTTTAGGGGAAGCAGAAGTATGGGGTCCCAATGTATGCCCAGAAACCAAACAAATTTATTCACCCATTTTTTAAATGACCATGGGCTCAATGACAATGTTCCAATCAAGCTACTTCCCACCTAGAGGAATAGGTGGTTGGGGTATGCTCGGATTGCCAAACGTCTTGATAGATTCTTGGTCTCGGAATCTATTATGGACCTCCCTTTTCATCTCAGGCAATGGGTGGGTTGTGGTGGTGTTTCTGACCACTCCACAATTTGGCTCTAATTGATAAGGAGACTTATAAAGCCTGTTAGCCCTTTCAAATTAAATTCAGCATGGCTAGCAAATGAATATTTTCAGAATATTTTCAAGTAGAATGGATTATGTTAAGAACCAAATATAAATTTGCAACACCGTATAAGGGCCATAGTACTTTGGTGATAATTTATTATCCTTCTTAGCTTGCTTGAGGAACATCTGTTTGTATAGTTGTACTCTTAGAAACACCCAATCCCCTACGTCAAAACTTATTTCACTACAATGTTGATTTGCTTGTGGTTTCATGCGATTATGTGCCATGTTCAAGTTTTCCTTTAAGATTTGGAGAACTTGTTGTTGATGCTCGATGTGATCTTCCACTGCTTGAACCTTATATTTTTCTTTTAGAGAAGAAGTGATGGAAAGAGGGTGGTATCCATAGAGTGCCATAAAAGGTGTCACTTTTGTTCCAGTATGAAAGGAAGTGTTATACCACCATTCTGACAAGGATAACCATTTGAACCATTGTGTTTATTTATCAGAGACAAAGCAATGAAGGTAACCTTCCAGAAATTTGTTCACTATCTCGGTTTGTCCATCAGATTGAGGATGATAGGATGAGCTATGAGTCAATTGAGTACCCAAACAAGAAAATAATTTTGTCCAAAA
>SNQJ01S0215648.1:0-10626 GCA_010110895.2 Picea sitchensis | reverse complement strand
CTAATGCTCAACCTTCAAGCTGGAAAGTGCCACGTCCTGCTAGAATGCTGAAGCCCTCAATAATTCTGCCCTGCTACCAAAAGTGTCCAATCATCCCGATAAATATTCCAAATGATAGATCGTGCAACTGTAAGGACAACCCAGATGTCCAAATTCCCAAATCCACTCTCAAACCCTGTAGATCTGAATTCCTCCCTGAATGGTGTGCCCCACTGGATGACTGAAACCCTAGCTGGTTCGACCTTGATGAAGGGGGCCTCCAAATGATCTAAAACTCTCCAAGAATATATATTGGGCTATGAGAATCCCGTGGGAGAAGTTTCAGACTCACATTTCAAGCAGATCTCCCTAGATATGAGTTTTACTGAATCACAGGACGTCCCTTATGGCTCCAAGATGATCCAATCTGCAGACAAATGTAGAATGATGATAACCCTCCAGAAAATCCCTCAAACTGGTCTCCTGCCCCTATAAACAAAACCCAACTATCAGAATGGCCCCAGGCCCTCAGGATAAGCTGGATCGAAGCTCCCTCTAGATGATGGTGCACCCTGGCTGGAAACACAAGAACAGCACGGCCTGCTACCTTCTGAAGCGCTATATGGAGATGGGCTGAGACTAGAATGGTGTGGAGGAGTATTTCATCCCCGAGACCAAGCTGTGGAACAAGGTGAGTGGATATTTCACCATTGAGTTGCTCACCAGGGTTTGTACAACAAACCCCCAAACTGAATGCTCAAGAGTAATAGCAAATGCTAATCCAAAACCAGAATGAATGATAGGTGCACCCTGTTAGCATCGGAAGTCACCCCTGGATTGTAGCAGGAGTAGAGCCGACGCACATCAGTTTATGTCACGATTTGTTTAATGGGGTGATCGAATGGAAGTTAACTCAAAACGATGTGGTTCTAACTCTGAAACTAGGCCAGGCATACATGGGCAAGTGAGGTCTTAGATAACTTCAAACAGTGAGTTGTAGTAAGGGTGAGTAGGGGGAAGACTTGTATAAGATAACTACAAAGGTATGCCATAAACATCAGGTTTCTAACAAACTGTAGAAGAAGGCATCTAAACGCAAGATCTTCTTACATTCAAATGCAGAAAACCCAAACAATACAACGATGCCACAATAAATCCTTTATCATAACATAATTGCAATAATTCGTGCGAATCCGTCGATCACGAACTCTCTCAGTATGAGATGAAATTTAGATGGAGTAAGAAAGACTGTCTATCATAAAATAAGAAATCTCACATACAGATGCATCACCGAAAAGCTAGAATATATGTTAAAATTTTACAATCGAGAGCTTTGCTCTACCATCAATAGATTACAAAATACAAAGACTGAGTCTATATACTCAGAAAAATCGCCTAACAGAGGTGTCCCCAGTCATTCAAGGCTTGGTGTCCCTTCAGCCAAATTCGGACGGATATTCTCTGTCAGACGCCACCTTAACTACACATGGCTTCTGTAAGGGGAGTAGCTGAGCCATTAAGAGCTGAGTTAGCGTGTGCAGACCTCCTCTGGCTAGTCGAGGACTTGGAATGGCTTCTTTGGAAAAATTGGTACACAGGACCCTCTCGAGCAGATCGCTTGCCAGACCCTCCATACCTTCCACTTAATGAATGAGGAGAGGTTTCAACCACCCCTTCTTCCCTTCATTTACTCCAAGTGAAGACCAGGATCGAGGTCGGGTCCGATGGCAACTGGAGGTCGTGACGAGCCTCTCTATGACTGAAACCCGACGCCTTTGGCCCCTTTTTCGGAGATATTTTCTTTCCCAAGTGACCACGGGTTGTGACCCTGTGTTTACTCTCAAAGGCGCTTTCGACATTCGTGAATAGGAAGGGGTTGATCCCTGCTTTTTGAAATCGCGATGAGTGAAACACCGAGATGGCTTAATCTGGCACCACATGTCCCTCTAGATCTGACAGTTCTGAACTTCTGTCGACGATGCTGTGGGCCCGAGTCCTGGACACTCCCGGTACCTCGCGCATCGGGAATACGATGATGGTGCACCTTGCGCCTCGAAATCGCGATGGGCGAAATGGCGAGGAGCCTAATCGCGCGCTAGGTGTCTCCTGTGGATGGACGACCGAGATTGCTCTGTAATACTGTGGGCCCGACTTTGGGCACCTTCGATACTTTTGGGGTTCGGGGTTTCGAGATGTAGGACAACATGAAATTCTCACCCCTCGAACTCCCGAATGCCGAAACATCGACGCGACTAGATCTCGCGCCATGCATCCTCTGGATGGATGGTTGCTATCCTTCCCTGCACACAATATGGGCACCATCCATTGCGCTAACCCCAGCGCAGCTTCGCTAGCCACGATTTTCCGCCAACCGATGATTTGCTCCTATGGATGGATCCTGACCGTCGAAAATATGATCTTTGCCTGCTTACTTGCTTGGAAGCCAAAAAATGAGATTTTTTTTGCGCTGTGCTCGGGCGCTTCTCACGCCACTTGTAGACCTGAACGCTCTTGTGTCTCGGACAAGAAATGTTACTAACATTAGGCTCCATGGGGGATAGAGTCGTCCCTGTGATGCTCTAAGGACGCATTTTGCAGTTCCAGTGCCTTGCTGTTGGGCTATGGAGTCATTTACTAAGCCGAAACAATAAAAATAAAAAACAAAGAACTAAAAGGACAATATTTACAAAATACAGGAGCCACGGAAGGCTCAAACAAAACATTTTTTAAGAAAATGCCCATTTACTGGGCTGCTGGAAACTTCTTTACCCTCCAAATCTTGCAACTTGTATGTGTTATTTGAGAAAACCTCAGAGATTTTGAAAGGCCCGATCCACAGGGCTTCAAATTTGCCGTGTTTGCCCTTATCTTGCTTAGGAGCATCCCATTTCAGCACCAGGTCTCCTATCTGGAACCCCTCCTTCTTGGCCTTCTTATCGAATACCTGCTTGGTCATCTGCTGATGGTCCTGAATTCTGATCATTACCTGCTCTCTGGCCTACTGGACTTCTACAAGTTGATGAATCCTTCTGATCATGTCATTGGGCTCTTCTTGATAGTCTTGGAAGAATTTCATTACAGGAATAGCCAGTTGAGAAGGGAGGACAACTTCTGCTTCGTAAACTAACTGGAAAGGGGAGATGCCTATAGATCTCTTTGTGGTCACCCGATCAGCCCATAGAGAGAATTTCAACTTCGAGTTCCAAGCCCTTTTGTTGTCCTCCAATAATCTTTTGATGATCCTTATTAGGCTTTTATTGGAGGATTCTGCTAAACCATTGACCTGGGGATAATATGGGGTGGAATGAATCAGTTTGATCCCAAATTATTCACAGAACTTGACTAACGGCTTAGCCTTAAAAGAGGCTACGTTATCAGTAACAATCTTTCTTGGGCAGCTGAACCTTACGACGAGGTCTTCCAAGAATCCAATGATTACCTTGTGGGAAGCACTCCTGGTGGGGATAGCTTCAATCCACTTAGTAAAAAAGTCTGTGGTAGTCAAGATCCATCTGTGCTTCCCACTGGAAGCAGGGTGGATTTCTCTAATAAAATCTAGGCCCCATTGCTGGAAAGGTCCCGAAACAACTACAGGCTTTAAAGACAGGGACTTGAGCTGTTGCTTTCCTAAAAATATTTGGCATGGGATACAGGTTCTAACTCCTCTATGGACATCAGCGAACAAGGTGGGCCAGTAGTACCCTGCTCTGAGAATTTTGTGGGCTATGGTTTTCCAGGAATGGTGCCCTCCACATAGGCCACTGTGAAATTTGACCATGATCCTGTCGACTTCTTGTGGATCCATGCATTTTAAAAGCACTCCTAGGGGGTCTCTCCAGTATAGAATTTGATCGATAAGGCATTACCTGACTGCCTTGAGTTTCAGAGCTCTTGCTTTGTTTCTTTGTAGGCCATCTGGGGGCCGCAACTCCTGCAGAAAATATATGACATCCCTCTACCAAGGACATCGAGCCAATGGGGTCTCCCTTTGAGGGTCTTCATTGGACAGTTGATTCTGCTGATTTTCTGGACATACATTGATGAAATCCACCCCCAAAGCTTTGTGATTAGCTTCAGCCAACAACTTGGCTAAGCCTTGACCTTTGATCAATCTGGTAGGCCTTATTTCTAAGTCGAATTCTAGGATCTTGACTATCCATTTACTCCTCTTCCCATCAATGTCGGGCTGTATAAGGATGTCCTTCACAGAGGCTAAAGGAACGTATGCGGTCAATTTTGAGTGCAAGACATAGATTCTGAAAGCTTTGAGAGCTTTCACTAAGGCATAGGCCTATTTCTCCATGATTTCATACCTGACCTCTACATCTCTTAATGCCTTGCTGAAGAAGGCGATGGGTTGCTCTCGCCCTTCCACATTTTTCTGCAACAAGACCGCTGCTACTATATCAAAAGAAGCGAAAGAGAAGATTATGAAATATTTGGAATAGTCAGGACTGATCAGCACAGGTGCCTCAATCAATGCCCTTTTTATTTGGACAAAATATTCCCTGGGTTCAGCAGTCCATTTCACTTCATTTCCCTTCTTGAGCATGGTTGTGATGTGTTTCACTATTTCAGCAAAATTCGAGACGAATCTCCTCAGAAAATTAATCTTTCCCAGAAAGGCCTAAACTTCCTTCTTAGATCTGGGAAGTGACAGGGTCCTAATTTCCTCCACTCTGCTAGGATCAATCCTCACTCCTTATGTTGATACTATATGGCCTAATAGCTTCCCCTCCTCCATAGCAAACAAAGATTTCTTGGGGTTTAGGGAAAGGATGAACCTTCGACACTTCAAGAAAACTTTCCTCAAGTGACAACAATGCTCTTTATCTAACTTCGATAAGACTGTGATGTCATACAGATAGATCACCACAAATTGATCTTTCTCCCCGATGAAAGCTATGTCCATGGATCGCTGAAATGTCTCTCCTGCATTCATCAGTCCAAATGGCATTTTGGCATACATGAATGTGCCCCAAGGAGTGGTGAAGGCTATCTTTTCTCTGTCTTCAGGCATGGCCGATATCTGATTATAGCCAGAAAAACCGTCAATCATGGAAATCCTAGATGCACCGGTTACCCTCTGCAATATGTGTTCCATGTTGGGCAGGGGATATTTGTATTTCTTTGAGCTCCTGTTCAGATTCCTGAAATCGACACAAAGCCTAATTTCTCCACTTTTCTTTCTTATTGGGACCAAATTGGCCACCCATTCAGAATATCTTAAGAGGATGATGATCTAGGCCTCTAACAACTTCTTCACTTCTTTCTCCATGACAGGCAACAACATGGGATTTATCTGCCTTAGCTTCTGCCTGAATGGCTTAGCCCCTTCCTTCAATGGGATCTTGTGTTCGATGATGGATGTGTCATATGTCTTGAGGTCTTCGTAGGTCCAAGCAAACACATCAACAAATTCTCTCAGCAACTCAGTATATTCGGCCCTCTGTTCTGTGGTTAAACTCCTCGACAACTTGACAAACTTAGGCTCCTCCGGTGTGCCACTGTTGCACTCGGCTGTATCAACATATTCACCTGAAACCCTACCCTTTATTGGCACATCATTCCCATCGAACAATCTTTCTAAAGGAATTAGTCCCCTCAGAATGTGATTGCTAGGTAGCTGAATAATCTATTGGTTAGCAATTTTATTTAGAAACACCTCAGGGTGAGGGTCTCCTTCCGTGTCAGGATCCTGATCAATGTGCAACGCAGAAAATTAATCAACAGATTGGAGAAATTTTTCAATTTCCAGATCATCTTCGAATACCTTCCAATGCTTGACATTGTCCGGTATAGAGGGCCTATATTTTATTTCAACATCGGATTTGACCATAGTCAGCAGAGGAACTTTGAGCAAACTAGCTGAGACAACTAAAGAATCGGCTGAAGTATTTTCCCCCCTTGGAATGAAAGAAATGTTAAAGGCCAAGAAGAAACTATCAATCAGGTCCCATACCTCATTTCTATAATTTTTGAGTCGGGGATTATTAGCACGGTAGGCATTTCTGACTTGCTGGATGATCAACTCAGCATCTCCAAATATTGCTATCTCTTTAATTCCCATTTCTTTTACAACCCTCATACCCAGAACAAGAGCTTCATACTCTGTCACATTGTTGGTGGTTTCAAATTCTAGCCTATATGACAGGGAAATGGTCTCCTGAGAAGGTGACACAAAAAACACCCCAGCACCAGCGCCTTCCCTCGAGCAGGCTCCATCAAAAAACATTTTCTAGACGGGGGTGATGGAGGGAGGAAATTCATGAGGAGTGGTAGGCTGCTCTCTGAGTTTAAGAGGAGGCTCAGGAGCATGAGTGAGTTGCAGTAAACTGGAACCTAAATCAATGTCCAAGGCAAAAATGGGATGGTTGGTAGGATTGGTTTCATCACTGATTATATAGGCCAATTGGGCTTCTCTGTATAGCCTCCTATGTTCTCCCCCAAAGACTGGGATAGTAGCATATGTGAGGTCCATTTACAAAGTTCCCCCTAGTCTTTTTATCCAAGATCTTGATAACAACATACCAAACTTGGGGGGGACATCAGCCACTACAGTATCCATGACCACACTTTTCATGGGCAACTGGAACAAGGTCACGACCAGATCTTTGATAACCCCGAGACATTGAACTTTCCTGGATTCAAAGGAATAGAGGTCATGATAGGCTTGGGTGACTTCTAGCCCTAACTCTTCCATGACAGTTTTTGGCATGAGGTTATGAGAAGCCCCTAAATCCATCAAGCAGTTGTGCAATACCTTGTTATGTATGTTCAAGGAAGTGTAGAAGGTAGGGGATGAGTCATTCCTGTCTTCTACCATAGGACCTAGAATAACTGTAGGCTTTTCATATTACAAATTGATGGAGTCCTTGGGAAGGCATGAGGTCTCAGACTGTAAAAGCTCAGAGAAGCATTTCTTGAACCCTTCATGTTTAATCAATTCGGTTAGGGGCACAGGGATTATGATCTTTTAATTTCGAGCATGAAATCCAAAAGATCATAATCCNGGGGCACAGGGATTATGATCTTTTGGATTTCATGCTCGAAATTAAAAGAAGATGTAAGCTTCGGGATTTATCTTATTTAGGGAACATGACTCTGGACTATGGGAGAGAGGGGTCGGGGCTTCTTACCTCTGTGACTGTCTGCTACTTCATTAGCAGGTTTCTCTGTTCTAGTGGTCTACTTAGGAACGTCAGGCACTATTGTCTTTTTCTTGGACCTCAGCTCATACCTGCCTTGGTTGCCACTAGTCTTGTCTCCCTTGCTCAGTTCATTTAGCTGACTGTCCATGAGAGACTCCTCGTATGCCTATTGAGTGAGATGAGGAAAAGGAGGAGTGTCTCCAAAGAAATGAATTTCAGGATCAATCTCATCTGTTTCCTCTTCTTCCCCCTTGGCCACAAAATTGTTTTGAAAAGGGGCCTGAATTTTCTGGTCTTCTCTGTCTCTTCCCCTCTCTCTTTGCATAGTCGGGGGAGAAATATTGTTTGGCCTCCTGAAACCTCCTTTGTTTTTGATGCTCTGAGGGCCCTTGTACGCTTGCCTCCCCTCCACCTTCATTCTCTCCATCTCTGCAGACAGAGACTTCACCATCTTGGTCAGCTCATCCACTTGAGGGTGGGGCACCGATGGGCCAGAAGTTGAGGCTTCCGACCTTCCCTTTCTTCTGTCTGTGCTAGCCTTGTTCCTCAGTCTATCAGCTGCTAATACATTGGATTCCACTTCTATGGCCGGATATTGCATTTGAGATAAGGAGGTGGCTCTTCTTTCTCTCAATAAAAGACAGAAATCAGGGCCAAACACACTAGCATAAGAGATCTTGGTAGAGGCTTCTGAGGGTTTTATTTCAGAAGGAATTGTATTATACATCTTATTGAATCTTTTGGAGAAGTCTAAAATAGACTCTCCTTCCATCTTCTTCAAAGACCCGAACTCTGTCATGTAATACATGAAATCCTTCCTATCGCCCCACTGCCTTAGGAAAGCACTATCCAGGGCTTCGATCCCAACAATAGATCCGGGGGCCAATCCTCTAAACCATTTCCTCACCTCGCCATCCAAGATCTAGTGGACAAAGACTCTCATCCAGACATATTAATTTTCAATGTTCAGGTTGTCTGCATAACTGTAGAAAGCAGCCAGATGCTCTTCAGCAGTTACATCCCCTTCCCTAGTGAACTTGGGCATGTATTTCAAGTAATCTCCAGCAGGGAGAGGATTCATAGGGTGGGGTAGGATTAAGGGGTCATATCTGGCAGCGACTATGGCGTCCATTCTATTTAGAGGGGGAATAGCACCAACCATAGGAATATTAGGTGGAGGAGAACTTGGAGGAGAAGGAATTCACGAAGGGGCTACTGGGAATGAGTCTCGAAGAGGGATGGGAAACAAAAGGGCTCAAGTGAGTAGAAGCTCCTCTTTGTGCAGGAGTGGTAACAGTAACAAGAGGAGGAGTGGGGAATAATTCAGCGGTCCTGGGTCTACGCCAAAGTACAACTTCAGAGGAGAGGGGAGTGACAAGGGCTTCTCCCTCCAATGCCAGACCAGGAGGGGAAAACTCAGCAGGAACAGTCCCAAAATTTAGGAAATGAGAAACCTTGGAAGGAGGTCTATTAAGAAACTGAGGAGGAGAAAATGGAGTTCCTACAGAAGGAGATGGTGGATTACCTGGTTCGGTAGTGGAAGCTTCTTCTTCAGGGGCCTTTCCTTTTCTGAGAACCACCTCTAGATCAGTTTCAGGTGTAGCTAGAGGCAGCTGTGGATGAGATCGCGTGTGTCTGCCTCTGAAAACCACAATTAATCAGTAGGTTCGCCACAGTGGAGTCGTCACAATGGAGTCGCCAGGTGCATAGAAACAATCTTCAAAGGCTCTGATGCCTGATGCACCTTCAGAATCAGAGACTCATTGTCGTTCAATTTCGGGGAAAATCTTCAACTTCGTCCCCGGCAATGGCGCCAGAAATGTTAGCATCAGAAGTCACCACTGGATTGCAGCAGGAGCAGAGCCCGATACCCATCAGTTTATGTCATGTTTTGTTTAATGGGGTGATCGAATGGAAGTTAACTCAAAATGATGTGGTTCTAACTCCGAAACTAGGTCAGGTTTCTAACAAACTGTAGAAGAAGGCATCTAAATGCAAGATCTTCTTACATTCAAATGCAGAAAACCCAGAGAATACAATGATGCCACAATAAATCCTTTATCATAACATAATTGCAATAATTCGTGCGAATCTGTCGATCATGAACTCTCTCAGTATGAGATGAAATTTAGATGGAGTAAGAAAGACTATCTATCATAAAATAAGAAATATCACATACAGATGCATCACCAGAAAGCTAGAATATCTGTTAAAACTTTACAATCGGGAGCTTCGCTCTACCATCGATAGATTACAAAATACAAAGACTGGGTCTATATACTCAGAAAAATCGCCTAACATAGGTGTCCCAAGTCATTCAAGGCTTGGTGTCCCTTCAGCCAAATTCAGACGGGTATTCTCTGTCAGACGCCACCTTAACTGCGCATGGCTCCTATAAGGGGAGTAGCTGAGCCATTAAGAGCTGAGTTAGCGTGTGCAGATCTCCTCTGGATAATCGAGGACTTGGCATGGCTTCTTTGGAAAAATTGGTACATAGGACCCTCTCGAGCAGACCGCTTGCCAGACCCTCCATACCTTCCACTTAATGAATGAGGAAAGGTTTCAACCACCCCTTCTTGCCTTCATTTACTCCAAGCGAAGACCAGGATCGAGGTCGGGTCCGATGGAAACTGGAGGTCATGACGAGCCTCTCTGTGACTGAAACCCGATGCCTTTGGCCCCTTTTTCACAACTCTTTTCTTTCCTAAGTGACCACGGGATGTGACCTTATGTTTACTCTCAAAGGCGCTTTCGGCGTTCGTGAATAGGAAGGGGTTGATCCTTGCTTTTTGAAATCGTGATGAGAGAAACACCAAGACTACTTAATCTGGCACCATGCGTCCCTCTAGATCTAATGGTTCTGAACTTCTCCCGATGATGCTGTGGGCCCGGGTCCTGGACACTCCCGGCACCTCGCGCATCGGGAACACGACGATGCTGCACCTTGCACCTCGAAATCACGATGGGCGAAACGGTGAGGAGCCTAATCATGCGCCAGGTGTCTCCTGTGGATGGATGGTCAAGATTGCTCCGTAATACTACGGGCCCGACTTTGGGCGCCTTCGACGCTTTCGGGGTTCGGGGTTTTTATATGTAAGACAACATGAAATTCTCACCCCTCGAACTCCCGAATGCCGAAACGCCGACACGACTAGATCTCGCGCCACGCGTCCTCTAGATGGACGGCTGCTATCCTTCCCTGCACACAATATGGGCACCGTCCATTGCGCTAACCCCAGCGCAGCTCCACTAGCTGTGATTTTCTGCCAACCGCTGATCTGCTCCTATGGATGGATCCTGACCGTCGAAAATATGATCTTTGCCCGCTTACTTGCTTGGAAGCCAAAAAATGAGATTTTTTCCGCGCTGTGCTCGGGCGCTTCTCGCGCCACTTGTAGACCTGAACGCTCTCATGCCTCGGACAAGAAATGTTACTAACACACCCCAGCCTCTTACTTATACTTTTCCTTCTAATTCTCTGTTGAGTTAGGTTAAC